>WNWK01020419.1:0-35883 GCA_009830355.1 Cherax destructor | reverse complement strand
TTTATTCGAACATTGACTGTTGTCTTGGCTTCAGATTACTTAACCAGAACTCCTAAATCCTTCCCCAATTTAAAAGTAAAAGATCTCATTTTTCCCTTATATGTGGCATGGTTTGCCCTGCCCAACATTTAGAACTTTTTTTTACTTAAAACTGATCTCCCCTTCTCCGACCATTGCATCAGTCTATTCAAATCATCCTGGAGTGCTCTAATGTCCTCATTTGAATGAATTGGACGCCATTTTGGTGTCATCAGCAAATTTATTATGTTACTATTTTTTCCCCTCATCTATGTCGTTTATGAAAATTTAAACAACAGGGCCCAAAACTGCCCCCTGTGGAAACCGCTGAGACGCGCCCCCATTCTGATTTCTCTCCATTTATGTAAACTCTCTGCCGCCTATTTGTCAACCATGCCTCTACCTAGGAAAAAATTCTCCTCCTATTCCGTGTGCCTTAAGTTTCCCCAGTAGCCTCTGATGTGGAACTTTATCGAAAGCCTTACTGAAGTCCATATACACAATATCATATTCATTACCATGATCTACCTCCTCAAACACCTTAGTGAAAAAAAATAGTAAATTCGTAAGACAGGAACGCCCCTTAGTAAAACCGTGTTGAGATTCATTAATCAATTTATGCTTTTCAAGATAGCTACGAATTGCCTCGGCAATTATTGATTCCATAAATTTACCAACTATGGAGGTAAGGCTTATTGGTCTATAGTTCGAAGCTAAGGACCTGTCACCTGCCTTGTAAATAGGTATTACATTTGCCTTTTTCCACTTGTCTGGCACTATGCCAGTTTGTAGTGATATATTGAAAAAATTTGCCAAAGGTTTGCTAAGTTCATCTTTACATTCCTTTAAAACTCTTGCAAACAGTTCATCAGGGTCTGGGGATTTGTTAGGTTTTAATTTCTCTATTTGTCCTGAGTAAAAACTGAGAGGAAGTAAGTATTGAAAATTTCACACATATCCTTATCACTGTCCGTGATCTGTCCTGAGTTACTCTTAAGTGGGCCTATCTTGTCCCTAATCTTACTTCTGTATACCTGAAAGAACCCTTTTGGGTTAGTCTTCGAATCCCTTGCGACCTTAGCCTCATAATCCCTTTTTGCTTTTCTTATTCCTTTTTTTATTTATCTCTTTAATTGAAAATATTGATTTCTTATCTGTCCATCCCCTCTTTTGATACGCCTATATATATATATATATGCCTCTCTTTTGACCAATGAGATGTTTTAATCTATTGTTCATCCATTTAGGATCATTTTTGTTAGATCTAATTTCCCTACTTGGAACAAAAGTTGTCTGGGCAGCTAGAACTATGCTCTGGAAAACGTCATATTGGCAACCAACACCACCTAACTGACCCATAGTAAGGTCATCCCAATTTAGCCCACCCAGGTAATTTCTCAACCCCATGAAGTCGGCTAAGCGAAATTCTAAGACAGAGACTTGATTGCAGTTATCTGTGTAATTCCATGATATATTGAAACTAAGTGATTTGTGATCGCTTTCTCCAAGCTCATCATTAACCTCAAGATTATTAATTAGTGATTCTTTGTTGGCAAGAACCAAATCAAGCAGGTTGCTACCTCTAGTTGGTTCTGTCACAAACTGTTTTAAAAAACAATACCTATGTTGTCAGCTAGGTCTACCATAGGCTTCATATCTAGTATACCTATGTTGTCAGCTAGGTCTACCAAATGGCTTCCTATCTAGTATACCCATGTTGCCAGCTAGGTCTACCATGGGCTTCATATCTAATATACCTATGTTGTCAGCTTAGTATACCATGGGCTTCCTATCTAGTATACCTATGTTGTCAGCTAGGTCTACCATGGGCTTCCTATCTAGTATACCTATGTTGTCAGCTAGGTCTACCATGAGCTTCCTATCTAGTATACCTATGTTGTCAGCTTGGTCTACCATGAGCTTCCTATCTAGTATACCTATGTTGTCAGCTAGGTCTACCATGAGCTTCCTATCTTGTATACCTATGTTGTCAGCTTGGTCTACCATGGGCTTCCTATCTAGTATACCTATGTTGTCAGCTTGGTCTACCATGGGCTTCCTATCTAGTATACTTATGTTGTCAGCTAGGTCTACCATGGGCTTCCTATCTAGTATACCTATGTTGTCAGCTAGGTCTACCATGAGCTTCCTATCTTGTATACCTATGTTGTCAGCTTGATCTACCATGGGCTTCCTATCTAGTATACCTATATTGTCAGCTTGATCTACCATGGGCTTCCTATCTAGTATACCTATGTTGTCAGCTAGGTCTACCATGGGCTTCCTATCTAGTATACCTATGTTGTCAGCTTGATCTACCATGGGCTTCCTATCTAGTATACCTATGTTGTCAGCTTGATCTACCATGGGCTTCCTATCTAGTATACCTATGTTGTCAGCTAGGTCTACCATGGGCTTCCTATCTAGTATACCTATGTTGTCAGCTAGGTCTACCATGGGCTTCCTATCTAGTATAGCTATGTTGTCAGCTTGATCTACCATGGGCTTCCTATCTAGTATACCTATGTTGTCAGCTTGATCTACCATGGGCTTCCTATCTAGTATACCTATGTTGTCAGCTAGGTCTACCATGGGCTTCCTATCTAGTATACCTATGTTGTCAGCTAGGTCTACCATGGGCTTCCTATCTAGTATACCTATGTTGTCAGCTTGATCTACCATGGGCTTCCTATCTAGTATACCTATGTTGTCAGCTAGGTCTACCATGGGCTTCCTATCTAGTATACCTATGTTGTCAGCTTGATCTACCATGGGCTTCCTATCTAGTATACCTATGTTGTCAGCTAGGTCTACCATGGGCTTCCTATCTAGTATACCTATGTTGTCAGCTTGATCTACCATGGGCTTCCTATCTAGTGTACCTATGTTGTCAGCTTTGTCTACCATGGGCTTCCTATCTAGTATACCTATGTTGTCAGCTTGGTCTACCATGGGCTTCCTATCTAGTATACCTATGTTGTCAGCTTGATCTACCATGGGCTTCCTATCTAGTATACCTATGTTGTCAGCTAGGTCTACCATGGGCTTCCTATCTAGTATACCTATGTTGTCAGCTTGGTCTACCATGGGCTTCCTATCTAGTATACCTATGTTGTCCGCTTGATCTACCATGGGCTTCCTATCTAGTATACCTATGTTGTCAGCTAGGTCTACCATGGGCTTCCTATCTAGTATTCCTATGTTGTCAGCTTGGTCTACCATGGGCTTCCTATCTAGTATACCTATGTTGTCAGCTTGATCTACCATGGGCTTCCTATCTAGTATACCTATGTTGTCAGCTTGGTCTACCATGGGCTTCCTATCTAGTATACCTATGTTGTCAGCTTGGTCTACCATGGGCTTCCTATCTAGTATACCTATGTTGTCAGCTAAGGTCTGTATAATGTACTTACAGGAATAAAGATTATTATTATACTCAAACATTAGATGTATATTACTGTGAAACAGCTATTGTTTAATATTAGGAGCTGAGTTTTTTATGTTAATGCCACAATAACACTTCTTTTCTGCCTTTTGTTTTTATTTCATCTTTTGCTTTTACTGTCGACTCAAAAGTAAAGAAGTTGTTTCATTTTTCTTATGTGTTATCTAATTTTTCATTTTTTTTTCTGACTTGATGATGGATATGTAGTTACCTGAAATGGTTTCCAACCATATTTTTAATTCCAGGGTCCAGCTGTGTGTCTTTACAATGACGGAACTTTCACTGAGGATGACTGGAGTGGTATACATAAACTTAGTGACAGCATCAAGAAAAATGATCCTTTAAAAATTGGGCAGTTTGGATTAGGATTCAAGTCAGTCTTTCACATTACTGGTAAGTTGAATTATTGAAAATTTAGGATTTGTTCTAAAGATTTCAGAAAGTGCAAATGGTTTTGTCAACAGATCTTGTGACCAGAAAATGACAAAATTACCTCTAAATTAATTTTTTTTTCTCAATATAAGCACATTTACTTAATTTTTGTTATGCTTTAGTAATTTTTACAGTGGAAGTTTTTATATACAAGTTTTGTAAAGTGGCACTAAGTGATGAAGGTGTGTCTTGGTAAACAACTGTCCAGTGGTCTTGGTAAATAACTGCCCAGTGGTCTTGGTAAATAACTGTCCAGTGGTCTTGGTAAATAACTGTCCAGTGGTCTTGGTAAACAACTGTCCAGTGGTCTTGGTAAATACCTGTCCAGTGGTCTTGGTAAACAATTGTCCAGTGGTCTTGGTAAATAACTGTCCAGTGGTCTTGGTAAATAACTGTCCAGTGGTCTTGGTAAACAACTGTCCAGTGGTCTTGGTAAATAACTGTCTAGTGGTCTTGGTAAATAACTGTCCAGTGGTCTTGCAGGGTTGTCAAATGTAACATCAATAACTTTAATAATATTCACTACTCAAGTAGGATCACCAAGATAGACACTTCCAGTGATTTACACCTTACCTGGAGTATACCTGGAGGGGGTTTCGGGGGTCAACGCCCCCGCGGCCCGGTCAATGACCAGGTCTTCACTAAAGATGCTGTATCTTTAGTGAAGGTGTTAACATTCGAGACTACAATCACCTCACATTATCCACAATACTTTGTTTATTACAATCACACAACCACACTCAACCAGTCACTACAATCACACAACCACACTCCACCAGTCACTACAATCACACTACCACACTCCACCAGTCACTACAATCACACTACCACACTCCACCAGTCACACTACCACACTCCACCAGTCACTACAATCACACTACAACACTCCACTAAGACTCTACCACACTCACTACAATCATACTACTGCACTCCATTAAGACTCCACGACACATACTAACACACTCCATTAAGACTCCACGACACTCACTAACACACTCCATTAAGACTTCACGACACTCACTGACACACTCCATTAAGACTCCATGACACTCACTAACACACTCCATTAAGACTCCACGACACTCACTAACACACTCTATTAAGACTCCACGACACTCACTAACACACTCCATTAAGACTCCACGACACTCACTAACACACTCCATTAAGACTCCAGGACACTCACTAACACACTCCATTAAGACTCCACGACACTCACTAACACACTCCATTAAGACTCCACGACACTCACTAACACACTCCATTAAGACTCCACGACACTCACTAACACACTCCATTAAGACTCCACGACACTCACTAACACACTCCATTAAGACTCCGCGACACATACTAACACACTCCATTAAGACTCCACGACAATCACTAACACACTCCATTAAGACTCCACGACACTCACTAACACACTCCATTAAGACTCCACGACACTCACTAACCCACTCCATTAAGACTCCACGACACTCACTAACACACTCCATTAAGACTCCACGACACTCACTAACACACTCCATTAAGACACCACGACACTCACTAACACACTCCATTAAGACACCACGACACTCACTAACACACTCCATTAAGACTCCACGACACTCACTAACACACTCCATTAAGACTCCACGACACTCACTAACACACTCCATTAAGACTCCACGACACTCACTAACACACTCCATTAAGACTCCGGACACATACTAACACACTCCATTAAGACTCCACGACACTCACTAACACACTCCATTAAGACTCCACGACACTCACTAACACACTCCACTAAGACTCCACGACACTCACTAACACACTCCATTAAGACTCCGCGACACATACTAACACACTCCATTAAGACTCCACGACACTCACTAACACACTCCATTAAGACTCCACGACAATCACTAACACACTCCATTAAGACTCCACGACACTCACTAACACACTCCATTAAGACTCCACGACACTCACTAACACACTCCATTAAGACTCCACGACACTCACTAACACACTCCATTAAGACTCCACGACACTCACTAACACACTCCATTAAGACTCCACGACACTCACTAACACGCTCCATTAAGACACCACGACACTCACTAACACACTCCATTAAGACTCCACGACAATCACTAACACACTCCATTAAGACTCCACGACACTCACTAACACACTCCATTAAGACTCCACGACACTCACTAACCCACTCCATTAAGACTCCACGACACTCACTAACCCACTCCATTAAGACTCCACGACACTCACTAACACACTCCATTAAGACTCCACGACACTCACTAACACACTCCATTAAGACACCACGACACTCACTAACACGCTCCATTAAGACACCACGACACTCACTAACACACTCCATTAAGACTCCACGACACTCACTAACACACTCCATTAAGACTCCACGACACTCACTAACACACTCCATTAAGACTCCACGACACTCACTAACACACTCCATTAAGACTCCACGACACTCACTAACACACTCCATTAAGACTCCACGACACTCACTAACACACTCCATTAAGACTCCACGACACTCACTAACACACTCCATTAAGACTCCGCGCCACATACTAACACACTCCATTGATACTCCACCACACTCACTATAAACTTAAGACTCCACCACACTAACTCACTAACTACCACACTCCATTTATTATATATACAACTCCATTACATCCATACCATAGTCACCCACCACACAATCTACCATTCTCCACCTGCTACACTCTCTCCACCATAACCCAACATGACTACTTTAAATTACTCACTTTTCCACAACACTCACTCCACAACACTCACTTCACAACACTCACTCCACAACACTCACTCCACAACACTCACTTCACAACACTCACTCCACAACACTCACTCCACAACACTCACTCAACAACACTCACTCCACAACACTCACTTCACAACACTCACTCCACAACACTCACTCAACAACACTCACTCCACAACACTCACTTCACAACACTCACTCCACAACACTCACTCAACAACACTCACTCCACAACACTCACTTCACAACACTCACTCCACAACACTCACTCAACAACACTCACTCCACAACACTCACTCCACAACACTCACTTCACAACACTCACTCCACAACACTCACTCAACAACACTCACTCCACAACACTCACTCCACAACACTCACTCCACAACACTCACTCAACAACACTCACTCCACAACACTCACTCCACAACACTCACTCCACAGCAATCACTCCACCATACTCCTACTCCACTCTTATCTCACCATCAGAATCTTAAGTTTGTCCGAAATGCTCTGCATATAAAGAGGCTTTTGGCATGTACACCCAATTGTTACACTCAGTACAAACATGTATTATGCTGAAATAAAAATTATTATTATTATTATTATTAGTTTTGGTATTATTATTATTAGTAGTATTATTATTATTTTTACACCCACCACACATATACCCCTTAAACTCCAACGTAAACCCTCCCCTTAAACTTCTCCTTGATAACTGAAACAGAACAATACAAGGCATAAACACAAGGCACAACTGATACAACACAAGGCACAACTGATACAACACAAGGCACAACTGATACAACACAAGGTACAACTGATACAACACAAGGCACAACAGATACAACACAAGGCACAACAGATACAACACAAGGCACAAACACAAGGCACAACAGACACAACACAAGGCACAAACACAAGGCACAACAGACACAACACAAGGCACAACAGACACAACACAAGGCACAACAGATACAACACAAGGCACAACAGATACAACACAAGGCACAACAGACACAACACAAGGGACAACAGATACAACACAAGGCACAACATATACAACACAAGGCACAAACACAAGGCACAACAGACACAACGCAAGGTACAAACACAAGGCACAACAGATACAACACAAGGTACAAACACAAGGCACAAACACAAGGCACAACAGACACAACACAAGGTACAAACACAAGGCACAAACACAAGGCACAACAGACACAACACAAGGTACAAACACAAGGCACAACAGATACAACACAAGGCACAACAGACACAACACAAGGTACAACACAAGGCACAAACATAAGGCACAACAGACACAACACAAGGCACAAACACAAGGCACAGCAGACACAACACAAGGTACAAACACAAGGCACAAATACAAGGCACAACAGACACAACACAAGGTACAAACACAAGGCACAAATACAAGGCACAACAGACACAACACAAGGCACAAACACAAGGCACAACAGACGCAACACAAGGTACAAACACAAGGCACAACAGATACAACACAAGGCACAACAGACACAACACAAGGCACAAACACAAGGCACAACAGACACAACACAAGGTACAAATACAAGGCACAACAGATACAACAAAAGGCACAACAGACACAACACAAGGTACAAACGCAAGGCACAACAGACACAACACAAGGCACAACAGACACAACACAAGGCACAACAGACACGACACAAGGGAGAAACGCAAGGCACAACAACTACAACACAAGGCACAAACACAACACGAGACACAACAGATACAACACAAGGGACAAACACAAGGCACAAACCATACCACGGATGGGGTTAGAACCCGTGATCAGAGAGTCTCAAAACTCCAGACCGACGCGTTAGCCACTGGGCCAGCTAACTTCAATAAGATTCATCCAACAACAGACACAACACAAGGCACAAATACAAGGCTCAACAGACACAACACAGGGCACAAACACAAGGCACAACACAAGGCACAAGCACAAGGCACAACAGACACAACACAAGGAACAAACACAATGCACAACAGACACAACACAAGGCACAAACACAAGGCATCACAACAGACACAACACAAGGCACAAGCACAAGGCACAACAGACAACACAAGTCAGAAACACAAGGTACAACAGGCACAAAGCACAAAACTCTCCTCGACATCCCCCGTGTTTGCCTCGCCCTGTGCACACAAAACCAGCTTATCCATCTATTGCTCTTCCAGTCTTCCTCAAACTCCCATAAAAAATTAAGTTCTCATCCTGTTCCATTATAATTCTTCTTAACTAATAAACTTCATGTTTCTTCACCATTTCTTAAGGTCGGTTCACATCCTGATAACTTATGTGTAGAGTAAGTTAGAAGCTACTTAAGAAATACCAATTAACTTAAGATCACTGAATCAGTTTAAAGAATTATTTCATACTTATAAGTGTAATATTTTAATTTAGCTACTATGTATAGTTCTTAAGTAGTCTGTAAGTATTAGGATTAGTCTGTCAGAAATGCAACACTTAACACTTTACATGTAAACTCTATTTTGTATACTGCAGAATGAAATAAAGTTTGTTTGTTTGACCTGGGAAACTTCAGCAGTGCCAGGCTTATCTGGGATACTTCAGCAGTGCCAGGCTTATCTGGGAAACTTCAGCAGTGCCAGGCTTATCTGGGAAACTTCAGCAGTGCCAGGCTTATCTGGGAAACTTCAGCAGTGTCAGCCTAATCTGGGAAACTTCAGCAGTGTCAGCCTAATCTGGGAAACCTCAGCAGTGCCAGCCTGATCTAAGAAACTTCAGTAGTGTCAGCCTGATCTGGGAAACTTCAGCAGTGTCAGCCTGATCTGGGAAACTTCAGCAGTGTCAGCCTGATCTGGGAAACTTCAGCAGTGTCAGCCTGATCTGGGAAACTTCAGCAGTGTCAGGCTTATCTGGGAATCTTAAGTAATGTCAGCCTGATCTGGGAGTCTTCAGTTATATCAGCATGATCTCAGAAACTTAAGTAGTGTCAGTCAGATCTGGGAGATTTCAGCAGTGTCAGTATGAGCTGAGGGATTTCAGAGTGTCAGCCTGAGCTGGGAGACTTCAGAAGTGCCTGTCAAAGCTGAGAGACTTCAGCAGTATCAGAGTAAGCTGGGAGACTTCAGCAGTGTGAGTCTGAGATGGAAGATTTCAGCAGTGTCTGCCTATGCTGTAGCCTTCAGCAGTATCTGCCTGACATGGGAGACTTCAGCAGTATCAGCATAAGCTGCGAGACTTCAGCAGATTCAGCCTGAGCTTGGATATTTGAGCAGTGTCAGCCTGAGCTGGGAGACATCAGTAGTGTCAGCAAAAGCATGGAGATTCCGGCAGTGTCAGCCTGAGCTGCAGACTTCAGTAGTGTCACCTGAGCTGGGAGACTTCAGTAGTGTCACCTGAGCTGGGAGACTTCAGTAATGTCACCTGAGCTGGGAGACTTCAGTAATGTCACCTGAGCTGGGAGACTTCAGTAATGTCACCTGAGCTGGGAGACTTCAGTAATGTCACCTGAGCTGGGAGACTTCAGTAGTGTCACCTGAGCTGGGAGACTTCAGTAATGTCACCTGAGCTGGGAGACTTCAGTAGTGTCACCTGAGCTGGGAGACTTCAGTAATGTCACCTGAGCTGGGAGACTTCAGTAGTGTCACATGAGCTGGGAGACTTCAGTAATGTCACCTGAGCTGGGAGACTTCAGTAGTGTCACATGAGCTGGGAGACTTCAGTAATGTCACGTGAGCTGGGAGACTTCAGTAATGTCACCTGAGCTGGGAGACTTCAGTAGTGTCACCTGAGCTGGGAGACTTCAGTAATGTCACCTGAGCTGGGAGACTTCAGTAGTGTCACCTGAGCTGGGAGACTTCAGTAATGTCACCTGAGCTGGGAGACTTCAGTAATGTCACATGAGCTGGGAGACTTCAGTAATGTCACATGAGCTTGGAGACTTCAGTAGTGTCACATGAGCTGGGAGACTTCATCACAACTCTCTCACTCCGCAACACTCACTCAACAATACCTGGAGTATACCTGGAGAGGGTTTCGGGGGGGGAACGCCCTCGCGTCCCTCATGGTGGATCAGGGCCTGATCAACCAGGCTGCCCCTGTTGGCCGCACGCCACCCGACGTACGAACCACAGCCCGGCTGATCAAGTACTGACTTCAGGTGTCTGTCCAGTGCCCTCTTGAAGACATTCTATTGGTAATCCCTCTTATGTATGATGGGAGGCAGCTGAACAGTCTTGGGCCCCTGACACTTATTGTGTTGTCTCTTATCGTGCTAGTGGCGCCCTTGCTTTTCACTGGGAGGATGTTGCATGATCTGCCGGCATCATTAGTTTTGAAGGTTCTCAATATCCATCCTGTCATTTTTCAAGCGATTGATACAATGTTGTGATCTTTGAAGGTGAGATCCTCTGACATTATCACTTCCAGGTCTTTTACATTAGTTTTTCGTTCTATTGTGTAGTTGGAATTTGTTTAATACTCCGATACAGTTATAATTTCCTCACGGTTTCCATATCAGAGTATTTGAAATTTCTCATCATTGAACTTCAAATTATTTTCTAAGGCCCATTTAAAGATTTGGTGTATGTCTGCCTGGACTCTTGCAGTGTCTTCACTGGAGGACACTGTCATGCAAATTCGGGTGTCATCTGCAAAGGAAGACACGGTGCTGTGGCTTACATCCTTGTCTATGTCAAATAAGAGGATGACGAACAGGATGGGAGCGAGTACTGTGCCTTGTGGAACAGAGCTTTTCACCGTAGCCACCTCAGACTTTATTCTGTTTACTACTACTCTTTATATTGTATTTGTTAGGAAATTATAGATCCATATACCAACGTTTCCTTTTATTCATTTATTAAGCATTTTGTGCGTCATTACACTATGATGACACTTGTCAAAGGCTTTTGCAAAATTTGAGTATACTACATCTGCATGTTGTTTATCTTCTAGAGCGTCCAGGACCTTGTCATGTTGCCCTGGTTGTGTAACTGATGGGCATCTAGATGGGTGGCGATCTTCCTTCGTAGAACACTTTCAAAAAATTTTATGATATGGGACGTTAGCGATAATGGTCCGTAGTTCTTTGCTATGGCTTTACAACATTCACTCCACAACAATCACTCAACAACACTCAACAACACTCACCACAACACTCACTCAACAACACTCACTCCATAACACTCTACAACACTCCACAACACTCACTTAACAACACTCACTCCATAACACTCTACAACACTCCACAACACTCACTCAACAACACTCAACAACACTCACCACAACACTCACTCAGCAACACTCACTCCATAACACTCTACAGCACTCCACAACACTCACTCAACAACACTCAACAACACTCACCACAACACTCACTCAACAACACTTACTCCACAACACTCACTCCATAACACTCTACAACACTCCACAACACTTACTCCACATCACTCACTACATAACACTCACTCCACAACACTCAACAACACTCATTCCACAACACTCATTCCGCAATACTAACTCCACAACACTCATTTCACAACACTCACTCCACAACACTCTACAACACTCCACAACACTTACTCCACAACACTCACTACATAACACTCACTCCACAACACTCATTCCACAACACTCAGTCCGCAATACTAACTCCACAACACTCATTTCACAACACTCACTCCACAACACTCTACAACACTCCACACCACTTACTCCACAACACTTACTTAACAACACTCACTCCATAACACTCACTCCACAACACTCTATAACACTCCACAACACTCCACAACACTCACACCACAACACTCACTCCACAACACTCACACCACAACACTCACTCAACAACACTCACTCCATAACACTCTACAGCACTCCACAACACTCATTCCACAACACTCACTCTACAACACTCCACAACACTTACTCCACAACACTCACTCCATAACACTCACTCTACAACACTCTACAACACTCTACAACACTCCACAACACTCACACCACAACACTCTCTCAACAACACTCACACCACAACACTCACTCAACAACACTCACTCTATAACACTCTACAACACTCCATAACACTCACACCACAACACTCACAGCACAACACTCACTCCACAACATTCGCTCCACTTCACTCTACAACACAACAATATCACACCCCAACACTCTACTACACTCGACAACACTTACTCCGCAACACTCCACAGCACTCACTTCACAACACTACAATGAAAGACGCTCAATTCACGTCAGTTCACAATACACTCACCACAACACTCTCACCACAACACTCTCACCACAACACTCTCACCACAACACTACTACTGCAAGACACTCATTCCACAACACTCAACTACACTCTGTTATCTTTCTCATTCTCATGTCAGACATACACAGCGATATAAACCAAGTTTTCGAAAAGGCAACAGAAAACATGATGTTCAATAAGGACAAATTTCAACTACTCCGTTATGGAAAACTTGAGGAAATAATAGCTAGAGCGGAGTATACTTCAAACAATAAACACTCAATAAAGCGAAAAAGTAGTGTGAAAGACGTGGGAATGGTAATGTCAGAGGATGTCACATTCAAGGATCGCAATAGTGTCATTATCACATCTGTGAAGAAAATGATAGGATGGATAATGAGAACCTTCAAAACTAGGAATGCCATGCCAGTGACGATTCTTTTTTAAATCACTTGTTCTCTCTAGGCTGGAATACTGCTCTGCACTGACAGTTCTATTAAAAAAATTTTTTTTTTTTATTAACACATCGGCTGTTTCCCAGGTCAAAAACATTCCTCAGTGAACTAGAAGGACTTCCATTGTTGGTCACTTATGACAATATTCTCAGTCAGTATGATTTTAATAAACCAGTGTTCTTCTCGCCATACTGTTCTCTGTTACCTAAGTCAGGTAATGAATTTTTATGCATTGAAATGGTAAACCTAATGAAAGAATATGTTAAAAACTACATGAACCTTAAGGTACTGAAACCCTTTTTACTAAGAGACTTGGCTAATAGACTACATAAGGAACTTGACAGCTCAGAATACCATGAAAATGAAGACCTTTTACCATTAAATATAAATTCATTACCAGATGCAAAATGGTTGGAGAGACTCTGGGAGTTCATTGAAAATTATGATCATAATGAAACAGGCATGAAATACTTATTTTATGGCTACAGTGAATATATTCGTGATACTCTCGGAAAGTGGGTTTTATACCCATTAATTGAAAATAAAGAAATGCGTCTCATTGCAGTAAAGAATGCCTGGAGAGTCTTAGACATTCGCAATAATGGTTTCCCAGGTTTCCAGTGGTTACCTGTTCCACATCCATGCTCCATATCACCTCCTCCAAAGTTAAATTTAACAGCAACACCAGAAAAACCTTCTTTTGTGTTAGACAATTTATACTTTCACAGAGAAAGAATTGCTGAGTATGTTAGTCACGCTAGCATGATGGAACTTTCTCGAATTACACAAGTACTGGATTATTTTGGACAACATTGTAATGATAGTAATCTGTGTAAGAAAAAACTCTGTTCATTGAAAATCTTTGAAGATGTCTCAGGAGTAGTTGAGAAATTGCAGAACCGTACGTTTATTGTACCAGTTGCATCTAAACTTGACTTAAGAACTGTAATTGGACTTGCAAATGATAAAAATATTGTAATTTTAAAGGAAGCCAGATCAGAAAAAGTTAGAAAGCTCTACATCTATCTAAATTCACAGTGCCATGTGAATGATATGGATATTTTTATTTTACTTATTTTGCCAAAATTTGCAGATTTAGTAAATGATCAAAGAACTTATTTTCTTAAAAAAATGAGAGATGAACTAACAAAAATACATTATGGAAAAGAATATTGTTGGAGCCAAAGTGAAAGAAACATTGTTCATCTGTTGAAAAGAACTTCTCTTATAGAGGTTAATGGAATGCTGTTAACTGCAGATAACTTTTATGATCCCTTTAACCCAGTTTTCGAAGTGATGGAGCTGAACAATTTACCAGAAGAATACAAAGAAACTAAATGGCAAAATTTTCTTAAATTAGCTGGTATGGTGCACGAATTAACTGCTGAGATGTATGTTCGTTATGCTAGATCTTTATCATCTAATGATTCTCAAGTTCAACAAAAGTCTAAAGTTCTTACTCAATACCTTTTTAATAACTTTGATAAATTTATGAATTACTTTTCTCAGATAAGTGATATTGAATTTCTGGTACCAGAAAAAGAGCGAAGATTAGAACAGATTTTACCACATTATAGAACATCATCTGGTTTAGTGTCTTTTTGTAGCAATGTGCCAAAGAAATTTTCTGATATTGTTTGGACAACTGCAAGTCTCTTGCCACAATATGCAACATGTAGCAATATCCACATTAGAATATATTTAAACATCTTGGACTCACCATCAAAACAAAAGGTTCTTCAACACGTAAAAATTTTTGTGGATTTATGAAGTCTAATAGGATGAATTCTGACTGCATTGTTAATATAGTTAAAAAAATTTATAATTATTTGCGAAAAGATGTGAACAATACTGATCTGCTTGCTTTCCAAAATATTCCAATAGTGCATTTGCTCGATCACAAAACCTTTGTTACTGCTAATTTAGTGATTCAAAACTTGGAAGAAGAAATAATCCCATATTTATATAAAGTACCAATTAAATATGGGGAATATATTGATGTTTTCAAAAAACTTGGAGCCCTTGAAGTTGCAACCTGTGACGTTTATGCTAAGATTTTAAAGATGATCTTTGAAAATAGTAATGAGGAAAAATTGCATCCTGAGGAATATAAGTGTATGATATCAGCTCTTAAAGGGTTGCTGAAAAATGAGCAGATGTTAAAAAATCTTACAGTAACTGAGCTCTATCTTCCTACGAAAGAAGGGAAATTGAAAAGGTCTGTGGAAATATTTGTGTCCGACATTGATTATTTTGAGACATCTAAAGAAGAAATTAATATATCAATATTTGTTGGATTTAAAGCCTTAAATTTATCAATAAAAGATGTTGATTTTGTAAAGTTATTGCCAGATAATTTACAGCCAAAATATTTATCACAATTTGTGAAGAAAAAGACATTGTTAGCAGTACTGAAGAATTATCAACAGATTTACTTGTACAAATAAGAGAATTATCAATCATGATAGAACAGCAAAGGAATGTAGTGTAAATGATGTAGAATAAAATGATTTGAAGAGTAAATTTGATACAGTAAAAGTGAAGCAAGTGAACAAAACTACCACAGTTCTTAAGTATAATGATGATGAATTAGGGAGACAAACAAAGGAATTCTTTGTGAGGCCATAAACAAAATTTGTATTACTCGAGCAATGTTGGAAACTTTCACAAAATTGTTGAAGTTAACATCAGCATCAGTGAGTGTAAATTTACTAAGTATGTTTATGTTATATGAAACTCCACATGATATTAATGAGATGCTGAACAAATTAGGAATAACAACATGGAAAGAAAATAATTTTGCACATGACTTTTGTCAAATGGAGATTGACTCTTATCTTGACGAAAAATTTATCCCTGGGTCGCCACCAGACATGTTTCAAATAGCTATAATTTGCTTTAGAAATATCGTATTACTATGGAGTTTTCACCATAATGTTGCCAGATACTTACACTATTTTTTCTGTAAACAAAACCCAGAATCCATATTTTTCCTTTAATTTTATCCCTTACTGCACTCCTTATCAAAGTTTGGGGGGCCTATAATTCACATCGAAAATTATTTTTTCACGACTCTCCAGAAACTTTACTCAAACAGATTCTGTGTCCAATGTTTCTAATCTTATATCTTGTCTAAAAGAACATAATCGCCACTCCAACACCCTTCCTGTTGACCCTATCAGTGTATGTGGCATTCAGAAGGTATTATTTCTCTATGTTTCAGTTTGAACCAGGTCTCCCTTATAACAATAATTGATATATTACCTACACTTGCAAGTAATCTTAGCTCATCTGTCTTATTTCTTAGACTCCTAATATCAGTATAGTAAACCTTAAGGTAGCTAGTCACTCTCTGCCCTCTAGTTTCTCTTTGTTTTTTGATCAAATGCTCTGCCTTTACTAGAAGCATTATTTTGAATATTGTCTATTAAACATTTCCTTCAGGTATCCAGGTAATATTTTCTTTTTTTCAACCATTGTACTGCAGCTTGATTGTTTCCCATACCTCTATAATCTATCATTTTAAAGTCCTACACAAGTCAGCATGGCCCCCTCAATCGAGTTCGCTAATGCAACCACTCCAGCCCCTGAGAAATGTACCCCATCCCATAAAATCTGTCCCAGTTATCAATGAATGGGATTACAAATTCCTTGCAGTACCTGTCTAGCTAGCAATTTACACTAATTGCCCTAGACATCCACTCATTGCCCACTCCCCTTCTAGGCAAGATGCTACAAATGATTGGGACCCCTCCCTTAAACTTAATTATATCTGGCTGACTTGTAGTAGTTGATAATAAGTACACAATCTTCATAAATGTCCTAAATATCTGAATACATTCACCTCCTCCATACTCTCTAGCTCCAATCTGATATCCAATCTTTCCTTACCTAATTTTTTTGTTATCCTCATGACCTTACTCTTTCCTATATTCACTTTTAATTTTCTTTTACTTACCCTACTAATGCCATCCACAAGCCTCTGCAACTTCTCTTTAGAATCTCCCAAATGCACAGTGTAATCAGTAAAGAGCAACTGTGACAACTCCGACTTTGTGTTAGATTCTTTATCTTTTAACCCCACACCTCTTGCCAACACCCGAGCATTCACTTCTCTTACAACTCCATCTATAAATATATTGAACAACCATGGTGACATCACACATCCCTGTCTAAGGCCTACTTTTACTGGGAAATAATCTCTCTCTCTGCTACATACTCTAACCTGAGCCTCACTATCCTCGTAAAAACTTTCAGTAACCTACCTCCTATTCCATACATTTGTAACATCTGTCACACTGCCCCCCAATCCACCCTGTCATATCCTATACCCCTATACCCTGTCATGATATGTCAAAGTATTTTATCCACAGTGGTACATTACAAACTATTCTGTAAAAATACTCTGACTTTGCTCACTGTAAATAAGCCTAATATTTGCATTAATAACTCTTTGCAATTGTGATCTGGTGTGGATGTGTGAATGGTTCATTGACTCTGTAACTTGTTCAGCTATCAAAACTTTGGGGCCCAGTCTCTGGACCCATAATGAACCTCTGCAATCTTTATGACTGCCGCATACAGGATGGGTATGGGATGCATAATAAAGATATTAAACTAACTAGTTGCAAAGATAGGTAGACAAATTTGGGAGGATATATAACAGAAGGAAAATAAAAGTTAAGATAGGAAAGAGCTAGGTGATGAGAATGTAAAAAACATAGGCAATGAGAGATTGGATATTAGACAGGAGGGAAGCAGTATGAAGTAAGTAAATGTGCTCATATATTTGGGAAGCGGCTTGTCGGCAGATGGGACAGAGGTAGGTGGTACATGGAAGCATCCATGGAGACAAAGAACTTTAGTTATGGAGACAAAAAAGGGAAATATTCCAAAGTACAGTTCTACCAACATTGTTGCATGGGTGTGAAGCATGGGTTTTAAATGTTGCAGCAAAGAGGAGGCTTGAGGCGGTGAAGATGTGTTGTTTGAGAGCAATGTATGGTGTAAATATTATGCAGAGAATTTGGAGCTTAGTGATTAGGTGAATGATTACTATTTTAAGACTTGAGAACCTGGCCCCATTGATTTACATTGGGTCAGTACTATTTTAAAACTTGATAACCTGACCCCACTGATTTACTCTACGTCAGTACTATTTTAAGGCTTGAGAATCTGACCCTACTGATTTACTTATAGCATTATTTTAAGATTTTGAGTACCTCACCCTTAAATTTACTCTGGTCTAGTACCATTTTAGGATTTAAGAACCTTGTTCTTTAGTTTACGCTGGTAATATAACTCTGTAATATATGACCTTTCATGAGCACACGAAGTAGCTATTATATATATTTTACTGCATTATGTGATTATAATATTTGTGATTGTTACAGTATATGGTGTGTTTATGTTTGTGATTGTTACAGTACATGGTGTGTTTATGTTTGAGATTGTTACAGCACATGGTGTGTTTATGTTTGTGATTATTACAGTACATGGTGTGTTTATGTTTGTGATTATTACAGCACATGGTGTGTTTATGTTTGTGATTGTTACAGCACATGGTGTGTTTATGTTTGTGATTATTACAGCACATGGTGTGTTTATGTTTGTGATTATTACAGCACATGGTGTGTTTATGTTTGTGATTATTACAGCACATGGTGTGTTTATGTTTGTGATTATTACAGCACATGGTGTGTTTATGTTTGTGATTATTACAGCACATAGTGTGTTTATGTTTGTGATTGTTAAAGTACATGGTGTGTTTATGTTTGTGATTATTACAGTACATGGTGTGTTTATGTTTGTGATTATTACAGCACATGGTGTGTTTATGTTTGTGATTATTACAGCACATTGGTGTGTTTATGTTTGTGATTATTACAGCACATGGTGTGTTTATGTTTGTGATTATTACAGCACATGGTGTGTTTATGTTTGTGATTATTACAGCACATGGTGTGTTTATGTTTGTGATTGTTACAGCACATGGTGTGTTTATGTTTGTGATTATTACAGCACATGGTGTGTTTATGTTTGTGATTGTTACAGTATATGGTGTGTTTGTGTTTGTGATTATTACAGCACATAGTGTGTTTATGTTTGTGATTGTTAAAGTACATGGTGTGTTTATGTTTGTGATTATTACAGCACATAGTGTGTTTATGTTTGTGATTGTTAAAGTACATGGTGTGTTTATGTTTGTGATTGTTACAGTACATGGTGTGTTTATGTTTGTGATTATTACAGCACATGGTGTGTTTATGTTTGTGATTATTACAGCACATGGTGTGTTTATGTTTGTGATTATTACAGCACATGGTGTGTTTATGTTTGTGATTATTACAGCACATAGTGTGTTTATGTTTGTGAATGTTAAAGCACATGGTGTGTTTATGTTTGTGATTTTACAGCACATGTGTGATTTATGTTTGTGATTATTACAGCACATGGTGTGTTTATGTTTGTGATTATTACAGCACATGGTGTGTTTATGTTTGTGATTATTACAGCACATGGTGTGTTTATGTTTGTGATTATTACAGCACATGGTGTGTTTATGTTTGTGATTATTACAGCACATGGTGTGTTTATGTTTGTGATTATTACAGCACATGGTGTGTTTATGTTTGTGATTATTACAGCACATGGTGTGTTTATGTTTGTGATTATTACAGCACATAGTGTGTTTATGTTTGTGATTATTACAGCACATGTGTGTTTATGTTTGTGATTATTACAGCACATGGTGTGTTTATGTTTGTGATTATTACAGCACATGGTGTGTTTATGTTTGTGATTATTACAGCACATGGTGTGTTTATGTTTGTGATTATTACAGCACATGGTGTGTTTATGTTTTGATTATTACACATAGTGTGTTTATGTTTTGATTTTAAGCACATGGTGTGTTTATGTTTGTGATTATTACAGACATGGTGTGTTTATGTTTGTGATTATTACAGCACATGGTGTGTTTATGTTTGTGATTATTACAGCACATGGTGTGTTTATGTTTGTGATTATTACAGCACATGGTGTGTTTATGTTTGTGATTATTACAGCACATGGTGTGTTTATGTTTTTGATTATTACAGCACATTATGTGTTTATGTTTGTGATTATTACAGCACATGGTGTGTTTATGTTTGTGATTATTACAGCACATAGTGTGTTTATGTTTGTGATTGTTAAAGTACATGGTGTGTTTATGTTTATGATTATTACAGCACATGGTTTGTTTATGTTTGTGATTATTACAGCACATGGTGTGTTTATGTTTGTGATTATTACAGCACATGGAGTGTTTATGTTTGTGATTATTACAGCACATAGTGTGTTTATGTTTGTGATTGTTAAAGTACATGGTGTGTTTATGTTTGTGATTATTACAGCACATGGTATGTTTATGTTTGTGATTGTTACAGTACATGGTGTGTTTGTGATTGCTACAGTACAAGGTGGTTTTTAATTTTCTTAAATATCCCTTGTGTTTCTTAATAATGTTTCTGTACTCCACGTATTCTGTCTTACCATAATGTTTATGGAATGTTTTTATAATGTTTGTGACTGAATTATGTATAATGTCTATGATATGTATTTTTTTTAAATTTTGTGATATATATAGGACACACATCTCGATTCTTTTGTGGTATTCTGAATATTGTAATATACTTCTCTAGCAACAAGACTCCTTATAAGTTACTAAATGTAAAAAGAAAAACGAAAGTTTTTCTTTATAGGTCACCCTGTCTGGGTGGGATATGGCCCGTTTGTTAAAAAATAACGTCTCTATAAAAAGATTTTTGTATATATATAATGTAATGACTTAATATGTAGTACGTATTGTGTATTATTGACTCTGAAGTAATATATAGTACGTCTGCTTAATAAGAAAGGGTTTTATTGGTTGGTTCATTGGGCTTTAAAGCTTTAGATCACTGGAAGACTAATGTGACCTGTTCACAACCAGTCAAGAATACTGTGTGTATACTGTATATACTGAGACATACACTTGTCAGTGTATACTGTATATACTGAGACATGCACTTGTCAGTGTATACTGTATATACTGAGACATACACTTGTCAGTGTATACTGTATATACTGAGACATACACTTGTCAGTGTATACTGTATATACTGAGACATACACTTGTCAGTGTATACTGTATATACTGAGACATACACTTGTCAGTGTATACTGTATATACTGAGACATACACTTGTCAGTGTATACTGTATATACTGAGACATACACTTGTCAGTGTATACTGTATATACTGAGACATGCACTTGTCAGTGTATACTGTATATACTGAGACATACACTTGTCAGTGTATACTGTATATACTGAGACATACACTTGTCAGTGTATACTGTATATACTGAGACATACACTTGTCAGTGTATACTGTATATACTGAGACATACACTTGTCAGTGTATACTGTATATACTGAGACATACACTTGTCAGTGTATACTGTATATACTGAGACATACACTTGTCAGTGTATACTGTATATACTGAGACATACACTTGTCAGTGTATACTGTATATACTGAGACATACACTTGTCAGTGTATACTGTATATACTGAGACATACACTTGTCAGTGTATACTGTATATACTGAGACATTCACTTGTCAGTGTATACTGTATATACTGAGACATTCACTTGTCAGTGTATAATGTATATACTGAGACATACACTTGTCAGTGTATACTGTATATACTGAGACATACACTTGTCAGTGTATACTGTATATACTGAGACATTCACTTGTCAGTGTATACTGTATATACTGAGACATACACTTGTCAGGTGTATACTGTGTATACTGAGACATACATTTGTCAGTGTATACTGTATATACTGAGACATACACTTGTCAGTGTATACTGTATATACTGAGACATTCACTTGTCAGTGTATACTGTATATACTGTATACTATACATACACTTGTCAGTGTATACTGTATATATTGAGACATACACTTGTCAGTGTATACTGTATATACTGAGACATACACTTGTCAGTGTATACTGTATATACTGAGACATACACTTGTCAGTGTATACTGTAAATACTGAGACATACACTTGTCAGTGTATACTGTATATACTGAGACATACACTTGTCAGTATATACTGAGAGACATATACATGTCAGTATATACTGAGAGACATATGCTTGTCGGTATATACTGAGAAACATACACTTGAGAGTATATACTGAGAGACATACACTTGTCAGTATATACTGAGAGACATATGCTTGTCGGTATATACTGAGAGACATGCACTTGAGAGTATATACTGAGAGACATACACTTTTCAGTATATACTGAGAGACATATGCTTGTCGGTATATACTAAGAGACATACACTTGTCAGTATATATTAAGAGACATATGCTTGTCGGTATATACTGAGACATACACTGAGACATATTCTTCTCAGTGTATATGCTGAGACATATGCATGTCAATGTATATATTTTTGGTGTATATGCAGACATATACTTGTTAGTGTATATGTTGAGAGATATATGTCAGCGTACATGCTGAGAGACATATATTATCAATGTATATGTTGAGTGTATATGCTGAAAACATATATTGTCATAGTTTAACAATTCGCAAACAGGCGATATTATTTACAAACATTGTCTCTACGTCCACAGCAGGACTCGAACCTGCAAACTCTGTATCAGAGTAAGCATTTCAAATCTCTTTCGTTGTCCACTGCATGTGGCAGGATTTGATGAAATAACTTTCAAAACAAACTTGGTGCCCGTGGGTATGGGAAAACATCGTCTGGCTACGGCTGGACGCCCATACTTATCTGGGGTCTGGCTCCGTGGTAAAGTACTGGTTACTCTGATACAGAGTTTGCAGGTTCGAGTCCTGCTGTGGACGTAGAGCCAATGTTTGTAAATTATCAGTATATATTCTGAGAGACATATATTGTCAGTGTATGCAGATTATATGCTTGTCATTATATGCTGAGAGTATATTCTGATGGGAATACACTTTTTCAATTTGTTCTGACATGTTTTATCTTTAATATAATGTATGTATTGGACTGAATATATTCATAATCACCTGTGCTAAAAACGTTTTGAGCTTCTACATAAGGTACTCAATAAAGATTTATCCTATGTTTATAATTATGTGATTTCTCATTCCCTTTAATTATAATTATAGTATTAATATCAGTTAATATTTATTTTATACTTTTTAAATAATGATACAGTATTGTAGCATAATTTCTCGCAAGAGTTGTAGATAATTACTGGTAATATAGCCAGTCAACCCAAGTTTCGGGACTAGGTACATTACATAGGCCAACCTCCACTACTTTGTTATGGGGATGATCACCCATTGCAGTGCCAAGCAACACACTTCCCCATTCTTCACAAGTTTGAACTTACTTAATATACAAAATATGCACTCATACTACTGTGCCTACCATATATTTAAGACACATAATTCCAATATAAAATCTTCTCTGAATCTTTTCCTTGGCAGCTGCAACAGACCAAACATGTATAAACAAGACAATCTCACAATTTGACTTCACTGTCTGAACTCATGCAAAATAATGCACTAGACTAAACTCCGGCCTAGCCACTATCTGCCTGTCTATTCAGACAAATTGTTAAAAAACTTCTCTTCTTCTGCTTCAAAACAGCACTTGCCTAAGATCAGAACTCCGGCCTAAACCACCATTGCCTGTTATTCGAGCATTGAAACTTCTTTTCAACGCGACCACGAGGCAGGCAAAAAGAAAAGCGGAAGTTTCTCTTTTTAAATTTAGTAATATATACAGGAGAAAGGGGTTACTAGCCCCTCTACCCTGGCATTTAGTCTTCTCTTACGACACACGTGACTTACTGAGGAAGAATTCTGTTCCACTGAAATTGAAACAGCTTTCATCCAGTTCTGTCCCAATTCTTCTTCCAGTCTTCTTTCATCTCCCATACATAATTGATAACATTTCTTGTACCATTTTATTTCTATTGTAATTTAAGTAAACTTCCTGTATATTCATCTCTATTTGATCACTCCACAAATCTGAAAGTCATTAGAATCAGTTTGAAATTATATATAATACGTATATAGAAATTGACCATTTGTCATTAACTACCTTTCTTATTATATTATGATTGTATTTAACTGCATAAGTTCTACTAAATAGTCTTAAGTAACTTGTAAGTCTTATGATTGGTTGACCGAAATACATTGCATATTTTTGGCTTTTTTTTGTGACTACCATTGTATTAATTCTTGTAAACTTCATTATTTGTATGGCATAAATAAATAAGCTATTATTATTATTAGTAGTAGTAGTAGTAGTAGTATTAGTAGTAGTGGTAGTCTTAGTAGTAGTATAATTATTATTAATATTATTATAAATAAAAAGATGAAACAATGTTATTACATTTTTATTGACAAAAAAATAAGATGCAACAAATTTTCAAATTTATGTTGCTGATTATAACACTTTAATAATATAATAGTAAAGTTTTAGATTCAGTGATTTATAACACAAAATATATAACAGATAATCTGCCAACAGCGCATATATGTAACTCAAAAATTTGACAAAGTATAACTTGAAATTCGCTATATGTAAAAAGTCATAAATATGTCAACAACAGACTATTTAACTTTTATTTAAATTTAATTTTAATTTACTTGCAATATAATATATATTCTTTGATTTTATGGCAAGGAAACATATCAATAATGTCAATAAAATTAAACTTTTTTGAGAAAAGATTTATGACCCTTTTGGATTAAGATAATACTTGTTCGGATTTTTAACCCGCAGGGTTAGCTACACAGGATAACCCTAGAAAATCATTGCGTCATCAGGAACTGTGTTTTATTTTCACTGGGGTCCTTCAGTCTTGTCCCCCAGGATGTGACCCACACCAGTCGACTAACACCCAAGTACCTACTTACTGCTAGGTAAACAGGGACAGCAGGGGTAAGGAAACAACCGTTTTCACCTTGCAGGGGATCATTATTATAGAGAAAAATGAACTTCCATTGCAAAAACCTGTATTCTCTTTAGGTGACTGACATATGGTGCAGGTCAGCACATTTTTAATTTCCCAGAGAACTACTGACACAATGTTTGCCCAACAAGACACTCCAGTAGAATATAAAAACAGTTTTGAACTAAGTGTCCAAATGCCTATCAAATATTTTCTCATTTTTTCCTTTCATTTTTTCCTAACGATCCTCTTGTACCAATGTTTTCAACAAGCTTACATTTGAATAAAATTACATCCCAGTTATTTCTTAAATAATCAAGAAACTGCACCAAGCTTTCTATATTTTTAAATATATTGTTGAACTTAGGTTTAAAATAATTTTGTTTTCAGAACTTTCAAACTAATGTTTGATTGAATGAAAGGCCAAACTAACTAAGCTGAGATTCTTCACATAAATAACCTTCACATAGGAGAGAGGAGCTTACCACGATGTTTTGGTCCAACTTGGACCATTTACAAATCTTTTTTGTTTTATTTTTTTTAAATGTCAGCAGCCTAATCGACTGACGTGTCAGATATATTACATAGGACGGTTGTCCACCTTTGTGGACAACCATTGAAAAAATTGTACAATTTATGGATAGTTCTAAGAAAACAATTATCACTTGTACTCTACAATGATGCTTGTTCAGCAGAATGATTTAATCTGTGACCCACACAAAGGTAAGTAAAATACAAGTTAATTCATTTGCAATACCACTTGAGATAGTAAACAAGGGGATGCCCCAAGGAATAGTTAAGATAAAATATCCGAAAATACCGGTGAAGGCACCATTGTTAGTACAAGTGCTGAAGATAGTAAGGAGTCAGAAAAACGCGCACTATTGGGGAATGCAGCCACGAAAAACCAAAGCAAACAGAAATCAAACTGGAATATCTGGAAAAACAGATGGGATGTGCAATTTTGACCACCCCAGAAAATGCCATGCCCACATGACAGAAGGAGAATGCAACATTTCTTGTAAGTTTTTCCACCCTGACATGTGTCGGTCTTCAGTTCAGAAAAGACAATGCTATAACTTATATTGTCAGCCACACCATCTAAAGGGAACAAGAAGATACAGAACATTCAGACCATGGGAAAATCTGGGTAGAAACAACAACTCCATAGCGAGAGAAGTTTTTTAGTGCCAGGAAGGGAAAACAGCTGGCAGGGAATGACAGAAATCGTACACCAACTCAAATCACTTCTGGAGCAGAATCATAGTCAGTGGCCTCCACTCCAAAACAACAGATATTAGTGCCAGGAAAAAAAGGCCCCCAAATACCATCAGAATGACTATATTCATCTTTGCATAAAGGATCAGTTTGACAATGAAATATGGATCCCGGGTTATAACATATTCAGATGCGACAGAGTGAACAGGCAAAAGGGGGAAGAAGAGGTAGGGAAGGGGGGTTGGCTTGTACATCAGAGTCACTGATATGCTCGGAACTGCTGCTAAACACCTCAAATGATGTTCTTGATGTTTTGGCAGTAAAGATCGACAACCGAAACCTGGTCATTGTGGTTGTATACAAGCTTCCGGATGCAACTTCCCAACAATTCCAGGAACAGCTTTTGAAAATCGACCACTGTCTGGAAAATCTTCCAACTCCTGCCCCAAACATCTTGCTCCTGGGGGATTTCAACCTAAGGCACCTAAAATGGAGGAATGTAGCAAATAATGCTGTAGCAGAGATGATGATGATCTGATACGAAACATTAAGATATCAAAAAAGTATTCTCAGATCACAGCATAATAGAGTTTCAGACATGTATGCGCAGGGCCCCAGACCAACAAAATGTGATCAGTCAAGAGGGAGCCTTCACCAAATTCAACTTCAATAACAAAAACAAACTTTGGGACCAAGTCAAACAGGTTCTAAATGAAATAACCTTGGAAGATATCATAAGCAACACGGATACAAACCTATTTCTAGAAAAAAATAACTCTGTGGCACTCGAGGTATGCTCAAGGCATATTCCTTGAAGGAAAAGGAAGAGAAGATGTAAACTAGAAAGAAAGAGGCGCCCCCTATACAGGCGAAGGCGAAGAATAACAGAGCGGCTAATAGAGGTCAATATATCTGCAATACGAAGGGAGTCACTGGTCAGAGAAATAGCAAACACTGAACTTAAGCTAAAGTAATCTTACAGGAGACAAGATACGCGGGAAGAACTAAAAGCCATAAATGAAATTGAAAGAAACCCAAAATATTTTTCTTCTTATGCCAAATCTAAGTCGGGAACATTATCCAGTATTATGCCCCTCCTTAGACGAGATGGGTCCTACACAGATGACAGCAAGGAAATGAGTGAGCTACTCACGTCCCAGTATGACTCAGTTTTTAGCTAGCCGCTAACCTAAATGAATTTTTTATGAGTGAGACTCAGAATCTGGTAGATTCGAACCTATCTGATATTATCCTAACACCACATGACTTCGAAAAGGCGAAAAATGAGATGTCCATGCACTCTGCCACAGGTCCAGACTCGTGGAACTCTGTATTCATCAAGAAATGCAAGAAGCCCCTATCATGTGCTTTTAACATTCTATGGAGAGGGAGCATGGACACTGGTCATCAAACAGCTGCTAAAAACAACAGACATAGCCTCACTCCACAAAGGGGGCAGTAAGGAACTACAGACCGATAGTGCTAACATTTCACATCATAAAATTCTTTGAAAGGGTTCTAAGAAGCTAGATCGCCACTCATCTAGATACCCATCAGTTACACAACCCAGGGCAACATGGGTTTAGAGCAGGTTGCTCCTGCCTGTCACTTAAGATACAACACAGTGTCAGGGGCCCAAGACTGCTCAACTGCCTTCCTCCATACATAAGGGGGACCACTATGACAAAGTCATGGATACTCTAGAAGACAAACAAAACGCATATGTAGTATACGCAAACTTTGTGAAAGCCTTTGACAAATGTAACCATGGTGTAAAAGTGCACAAAATGCATGATAAAGGAATATCAGGAAAAGTTGGTAGACGATCTATAATTTCCTAACAAATAGAACACAAGGAGTAGTAGTAAACAGAGTAAAGTCTGAGGAGGCTACGGTGAAAAGCTCTGTTCCACATGGCACAGTACTCGCCCCCATTCTGTTCCTCATACCTATATCTGACATAGACAGGGATGTAAGCTATAGCACCGTGTCTTCCTCTAAAGATGACACCCGAGTTGGCATGACAGTGTCCTCCATTGAAGACACTGCAAGACTCCAGGCGGATATCAATCAAATCTTTAAAATGGGCGACAGAAAACAATATGAAGTTCAATGATGAGAAATTAGTTTATATAATTGTAACCAAGGATTCGAACCCATACTGCTCGTTGGGCTAGTATACCGAACAAGAAGGAGAATGAAATCAGCTCAGAGGCACCCACACCAACGTAAGTCCTCGGATGACGGTAAAACACCGAGCTTAGTTGGGTGCGTCATTCTTGTAGGATTGCGTGGCCCTGTGGGTTAGAGCGTCATGGGTTTTCGCTCGCCATGAGGTAGGCCAAAGCAGCATGGGTTCGAATCCTTGGCTAGTCGCAGTGTTGTTGTATAATATATATATATATATATATATATATATATATATATATATATATATATATATATATATATATATATATATATATAGTTCCTTGATAATGTGAGTAGTCACGAAAGCGCTTGGAATTCCTCTACTTTTTCATAGTGGTTGTCTTGCATATTTTGATATCACCTGTTTACTGTGATCTCTTTGCATCAATGGATACCACACGACTCTTCACAATGTTCTCGGTAAGCTTTCCTAATCATATTTCATTTGTTTCCCAGTTTTCTTCTGCGCTGATCAGGTCACATAAGCTTAAAATTCGACATAATTTTTTAAAAGACTGTTTGAATGAACAAGTTTTACCTAAATCTCTTTTACCAAATAGACTCCTTGACATGAGAGATCGTCCTTTTGATGATTTTATGAGAATTATCCTTCAGATACATATTGAAATTACTAAAATACAGGAGAAAGAAGCATTCAAAATATTGAGAAACAAAAAATACTCCTTTTATCAAGCTATTCCATCAGAATGGCAACATAGTATGTTGGATCATTGCTATAATAAACTCAGAAGAATTTGTAATAATCTCAAAAACAAACTACAAAGAAAATTAGATAATTTAATTGAAAATAGTGATTGGACAAAGCACGCTAATAACAATTTTTTAATTAACTTATCAGATGAAATATTAGATAAAAATACAACTGCTGCTCTTGGTTTCGGTTTAAGTTTTGCAACTTCAAAAAAACTTAATAATGTTGAAATTGCAAAAACCTTTTGTAATTTAGAAAAATCCTCTGATTTATCCACTGATGAAATTTATATTAGTAAGGGGATGGTATATAGCTCAATGTTAAAACAAAATATTCCCAATTGCCCTCAAAGATTTTTTAAGTCTTATGATTCACTTTTGAATAATAAAAATTTTCGCCTTACTAAAGCAGATAAAATAAATGCAATAGTAATTATGAAAGAAACCGATTACCAAGATAAAATTAATAACCTCCTAGATGTCTTTGAAACCTATTCTAAACTTAGAAAGAATCCCTTAGAAACTGTTAACAGCAATTTCAATAAAACAATAAAACATCTATTGAAGGGCAAAGATGAATAATTTAAAAAAATTACTTCCACTAATCCATCTTTACCTTATATGTATGGATTAATAAAAACACACAAACCTGGTAATCCTGTTAGACCAATTATTAGCTCCATAGGTTCAGTTTCTTATAAACTTTCTAAATGCCTTGTTGATATTTTGAGCCCAATTGTAGGAAAAAAATCTAATTTTAATGTTAAAAACAATTTAGATTTAGTTGATAAATTAAGCACCTTGACTGATTTAAATGATTTCAATATGGTTAGTTTTGATGTTACTTCTTCCTTGTTTCCAAAGTTCCAGTTGATGATTTACTAAGTTTCTTATCTGAAGAACTGGTTAATTACGATTTACCATTGCTAGTTCCTACTATCATTAAACTTATTAAACTTTGTATTGTTGATGCAAAATTTGTATTTAATGATGAGTTTTACACTCAGAAGTTTGGTATGGCAATGGGAAATCCTCTTTCACCTGTTCTTAGTAATTTATATATGAAATTTTTCGAAACAAAATTGCTTAACACAATCCTTCCCAATAGAGCTAAGTGGTATAGATATGTTGATGATATTGTGTGCCTTATGCCTAAGAATGTAGACATAAACCATTTCCTTGTGCAATTAAATAGCTTAGCTCATTCTAGAAATTTTACTGTTGAATTCGAAGTAAATAACTCATTGCCCTTCCTAGATGTTTTTATTATTAAGGGTAACATTGATTTTAAATTTTAAATTTACAGAAAACCTACAAATAATTGTTCCTATGTACACTATTATTCTTCACATCAAGATAGAGTTAAACTGTAGGTTTTCTCTTCAATGTTTTTGAGAGCTTTACGTATTTGTAGTCCAGAGTTCATAGATGAAGAAATCTCTAAAATTTATGAAATAGCTAATGATGTAAAATACCCAAGAAACGTAATTGATAAATCTTTTAAAATAGCTAGAAATACTTTTTACAATCCAAAAAGGGACAACCAACCTTATTCAACCAAAAATATGTTGGTTCTCCCTTACCATGAAAACTTGGTTGATATACCTTCCTTTCTTAAGAATTTTAATATCAAAGTAGTATTTAAAAATCTTGATACAGTAAAAAGACTTTTGATTAAAAATTCCCCCCAAAATGCTGACGGATGTGTCTATAAGATTCCCTGTAAAATATGGGATAAAGTTTATTACGGTCAAACTGGTAAATGTCTTGAACTAAGATTAAAACAACATAAATATAGCATTAGAACTGGACAAGATTCTAATGCTCTATTTATTCATGTGAGAGACTTTAACCATCCAATTGATTTTCAAAATGCTGAGAAAGTTGTATCAAGCAAGTCCATGGTTGAGAGGAATATAATAGAATCATGTTTCATAAAAAGTAGTTTTGAAAATAATATGAATATTTCTTTTGGTTTATATAAATTGGATTCATTTATAATTATTAAAATTTGGGAAGAATTTATTGATAAATTGGACTAATCTTAATTCTTGGGAAGAGTTTCAGGTCCTTTCTTATGTTCCTCTTCACAGAGTCGTGCGTTGTTATGCTACTGTGAGGTGTGGTCTTTGTTAGTGTGATGTGACTGTGAGGTGTAGTCTTGCGCCTTTATAAGCCTGCTTGTCATGTTTCCTTTTATAGTTCCTTGATAATGTGAGTAGTCACGAAAGCGCTTGGAATTCCTCTATTTTTTCATAGTGGTTGTCTTGCATATTTTGATGTCACCTGTTTACTGTGATCTTTTTGCATATATATATATATATATATATATATATATATATATATATATATATATATATATATATATATATATATATATATATATAATATATATATATATATATATATATATATATATATATATATATATATATATATATATATATATATATTTATAAATGTATTCTTTATTAATAAAGCATATATATATTATATAATATATATATATATATATATATATATATATATATATATATATATATATATATATATATATATATATATATAATATATATGCAAAAGATCACAGTATACAGGTGATATCAAAATATGCAAGACACACTATGAAAAAAAAAGAATTCCAAGCTTCGTGACTACTCACATTATCAATGAGTAGTCACGAATGCGCTTGGAATTCTTCTATTTTTCATAGTGGTTGTCTTGCATATATATATATATATATATATATATATATATATATATATATATATATATATATATATATATATATATATATTAATAATATGGTACAAAAGATTTAAGAGATACATTGTTGATATAAATATGGCATATACAGTACACGAGGTGTGAGAGATACATGTCTAATACATATTGTTACATGTTTGTCACTGATTATAATGCGAAAATCTCATCCAGCTCTTCCGAGCTGGGGCGCGTGCCCAGAATACAGCATGCATTACCCTCTGAACAGCAGCGCTGAGTCTCTGGAACAGAATATATATATATATATATATATATATATATATATATATATATATATATATATATATATATATATATATATATATATATATATATATATATATATATATATTATATATATATATATATATATATATATATATATATATATATATATATATATATATATATATATATATATATATATATATGCAAAAAGATCACAGTAAACAGGTGATATCAAAATATGCAAGACAACCACTATGAAAAATAGAGAAATTCCAAGCGCTTTCGTGACTACTCACATTATCAAGGAACTATAAAACAAAACATAAACAAGAAGGCTCATAAGGGGGAAGACTACACCTCACAGTAGCGTGTCATCACACGACTCTGTGAAGAGGACCTGAAACTCTTCCCAAGAATTAAGATTTGTCATTAAATTCTTCCCAAATTTTATTAATTATAAATGAATCCAATTTATATAAACCAAAAGAAATATTCATATTATTTTCAAAACTGCTTTAATGATTTTAATGATTCTATTATATTCCTGTCAACCATGGACTTGCTTGATACAACTTTGAGGCATGTCTTACCAATAGAAAGCAGAGAGTTTCCATTAATTGGGTCAAATCTGAATGGGAATTAGTCACTAGTGGCGTTCCACAAGGATCAGTTTTAGGCCCATTGTTGTTCATAATTTACATAAATAACCTTGATGAAGGAATTGCAAGTGACATGAGTAAATTTGCTGATGACACAAAAATAGGTCGTATGATTCATTCTGAGGAGGATACCAGTGAACTCCAGGAGGATTTGGACAATGGAAAAATAAACACATAAGTAGTATAATGTGATCCTTTATTGACAACGTTTCGCCCACGCAGTAGGCTTTATCGAGTCACAGACAGATCTACCTGGACTAGATAAAGCCTACTGCGTGGGCGAAACGTTGTCAATAAAGGATCACATTATACTGCTTATGTGTTTATTTTTCCATTGTGTCGGTATTTTATACCATTTGTTTCCAGGATTTGGACAAATTAATGTCTCGGTCTGAAAAGCGGCAGATGAAGTTCAATGTGGTAATGAAAATATCCCTCGAATTTATAAACTAGGTGAAGTAGAGCTTGATCATACAGAATGTGAAAAAGACTTGGGAGTCATGGTAAGCAGAAATCTAAAGCCAAGACAACAGTGCCTAAGTGTGCGCAATAAGGCTAACAGATTACTAGGATTTATTTCAAGAAGTATAAGCAACAGAAGTCCAAAAGATATTTTACAGCTCTATACATCACTAGTGAGACCTCATTTGGATTATGCAGCTCAGTTTTGGTCTCTTTACTACAGGATGTATATAGATTCATTGGAGAACATACAAAGAAGAATGACTAAAATGATTTACAGTATAAGAAATCTCCCTGTCATGTGGAAAGTGCCTCAGATAGTACCTCTCTGTGGACTGAACCATCTTTGCTCTGTGAAGACTTTTCTACTGTGCTCTCCGTTCTTAGCTACCTGAGATTGGATGATGGCTTCCCTCGACTACGAGCAGCTATATCTCCAACTTAAGGCGGAATTAACGGAAGCTAGAAGAGAAATTCAACGTTTGAAGGGTATATGCAAGGATTATCCCCGGAACAATGTCGCCGATGATCAGACCAACGAATGGATGCTAGTCGGATCTGAAGGGACGAAGCTGAAGTTGAAGAAGGTCCAGGAGACTGCTGTGAAAACCAGGAACTCTTTTTCCTTGTTATCAGACGAATGTGAAGACATCCCAGCGAAGACCATCTCTACAAAGACCGTCGAGAACGTCATGCACACCGCCAGTCGAGGTAAGAACATTGTTTTAGTTGGGGACAGTCAGATTAGGTTTATGCATAGGGAATTTTGTCTTAAGGATAGGAATAGGAGGCAGAGGGTGTGTTATCCTGGGGCTGGGATGAAGGATATTGTTAGCCGTCTGGACTACATCATGAGAGGTAATGGGAGCAATCCTATTATCTGTCTCAGTGCTGGAGGCAACGATGTTGGCAGGCATAGGAGTGAGGAGCTGATTAGCAGCTATAGGTCAGCAATAGACAGAATTAGGAAGAAGGGTGGGAACCCTGTCATATGTGGTATTTTGCCAAGGAGAGGAGTTGGAAATGAATGGTTGTCCAGGGCAATTGGTGTCAATTGCTGGCTGGACAAATACTGTAAGTAACATTCATTGACAACTGGGACCTCTTATATGGCAGAAATGACATGTATGCCAGGGATGGGGGTTCACTTATCTAGGTCCGGGGTGGGGGCACTTGCAACTGCAGTGGAGGGAGCTGTTAGGGCTTTAAACTAGAAAAAGTTAGAGATATGGGTTATGGGGGGAAAACAGTGAAGTCCCAGTGTAGTAATGTTTTGAATTTTAGGGAACTAGTAATAGGCAGAATAAGTGGATATTGGAGAGTCAGTGGCACTAGGTGACATGGACAGCATTAGGTATAGTGGAAAAACAGAAATGAACAAGAAGAGTAAAGAGAAGGGAGGTTTTCTGAACATTATTTATACTAATAGTCGTAGTGCGAGAAATAAGATGGACGAATTGAGATTAGTTGCAAGTGCAAGTAATATTGATGTTTTTGCATTAACTGAGACGTGGTTTAATATGAAAAATCGGGACATTCAAGATTGATGTATACAACACACAAACACAAGTAACATTGATAAATCTTCTGCGTTGCTGGATTCTTTAATGTTCATTGAGAAATCTATTGGATTCACTTATTCATTCTTCTTCACGAAAAAACACATCCTTCGTAAGTCACTTTACGAAGAAACAAACGATGTGGTAAAAAGTCCTTTCATATTGAAGAGGTGAGAGCAATAAAGACCTGGAACATCATGTCAAGAACCTAGGAGTTGGTAAACACTTTTTAACGTGCAAAATATTGCCGATGTTTGCATCGTTCAGAAGTAACATTCTCCCATATTTTGAACTTATATCTTCTGCAAGGAATGTTTCAGAAGTCATATATATATATATATATATATATATATATCATTTACCAAACTGCGGCAGACCAGGATTCGACCCCACGAACATTGTTACGCCTCAAGAGGCCAAACATTGTACATGTCGCCTCTACCATCTGATCCATCGATCCTACAAACAACATGAGCCTAGCGCACTAGACTTGTTTCATGTTGCTAGGACACTCGTGGCAGATGTTTGCTCAAAGAATAATTTCAGCCTCTTTGAATACCCGCCTCCACAAACAGTCTATTTAGCAGTCTATATATCAAAGAGAGATGGTGACTAAGAAATATGACATGTCTT
>WNWK01020418.1:30000-35884 GCA_009830355.1 Cherax destructor | reverse complement strand
AACCCAACAAAAAGTCGCAGTAAGAATTATCACGCAATACAACGCTAGACAGCACACCCCACCACTCTTCAAAGACCTAAATCTACTCACTGTTCAGAACATCCATACTTACTACTCTGCTGTCTACATTTATAGAACCATTAATTCCAACTTTAACCCTGAGCTAAAACACTTTCTTGACAGTTGTGACAGGACCCATAGACATAATACCAGACATAAACATCTCTTTGACATTCCCCGTGTCCGACTAAATCTATACAAAAATTCAATGCGCATAAAAGGGCCTAAAATCTGGAACTCCCTGCCTGAAAACTCTAGAACTGCAGACACAACCTCCATTTTCAAAAGCACCGTTAAAAAACATCTTATCTCACTCACGCACCCAACCGGTAGCTAACCACATGAAAACTACTTTATCTTGCTCATATCCACAGCAAAATACACTTATTGATATCTGTGATTCCCCTTAATTTGCACAGGACTAACCAAAATTCTAATACAACTGTTACTTCATAATTCCTAAGCTAGTCATAAGTTTGCCTAAGACACTCCAATTTAGAAACTGTATTATGCCAATAAATCACCTTTACCATTAATATATAAACTAATTGTTAAATGCTTAAATGTTTAAATTCCAGTACCTCTATTTTGTAAACCTAGCTAATCACTACAATTACCTAACCTTACTATCTGTATAATCATTGTGTCGCTATTGAGTAAGACCTATCATAAGACTGTCTGAAAAGCCTAGGCATACCTAGGCATATTATTGGTCATCTTGTAATATCTACTTCATAAAATGTATAATTATAAGTACACCCCACCTTGTATATTACCAGAAATAAAGAATTTGTGTGTGTGTGTGTGTGTGTGTGTGTACTCACCTAATTGTGGTTGCAGGGGTCGAGACTCAGCTCCTGGCCCCGCCTCTTCGCTGTCCGCTACTGGGTCTCTGCTCTCCCTGCTCCATGAGCTCTATCATACCTCGTCTTAAAACTATGTATGGTTCCTGCCTCCACTATATCTTTCTCTAGACTATTCCACTTCCTGACTACTCTGTGGCTGAAGAAATGCTTCCTAACATCCCTTTGACTCATCTGAGTCTTCAGCTTCCAGTTGTGTCCCCTTGTTTCTGTGTTCCCTCTCTGGAACATCCTGTCCCTGTCTACCTTGTCGATTCCCCGCAGTATTTTGTATGTCGTTATCATGTCTCCTCTGACCCTTCTTTCCTCCAGTGTTGTTAGTCCTATTTCCCTCAACCTTTCTTCATAGGACAGACCCCTGAGTTGTGGAACTAGCCTTGTCGCAAACCTTTGCACTTTCTCTAGTTTCTTTACGTGCTTGACCAGGTGTGGGTTCCAGACTGGTGCTGCATATTCTAGTATGGGCCTGACGTACACGGTGTACAGTGTCTTGAACGATTCCTTGTTTAGGTAACGGAACGCTAATCTAGGTTTGCCAGTCGCCCATATGCTGCCGCAGTTATCTGGTTGATGTGTGCCTCCGGAGACGTCTTGGCGTTATACTCACCCCAAGGTCTTTCTCCTTTGCCGAGGTTTGTAGCCCTTGTCCACCTAGCCTGTACTCTGTCAGCGGTCTTCTTTGTCCTTCTCCGATCTTCATGACTTTGCATTTGGTGGGATTGAATTCGAGAAGCCAGTTGCTAGACCAGATGTCAAGCTTGTCCAGGTCTGTTTGAAGTCCTGCTTGGTCCTCTTCCGATGTGATTCTCCTCATTAATTTCACATCATCTGCGAACAGAGACACTTCTGAGTCTATCCCATCCGTCATGTCGTTTACATATACCAAGAATAACACTGGTCCTAGGACTGACCCCTGCGGTACGCCGCTCGTCACAGGCACCCACTGTGATACCTCATCACGCACCATGACCCGTTGTTGCCTCCCTGTGAGGTATTCCCTGATCCATTCCAGTGCCCTTCCTGTTATACATGCTTGTTCTTCCAACTTCTTTACTAATCTCATGTGAGGAACTGTGTCGAAGGCCTTCCTGCAGTCCAGGAAAATGCAATCAACCCACCCTTCTCTCTCTTGCCTTACCTCTGTTACTTTATCATAGAACTCTAGGAGGTTTGTTACACAGGATTTGCCTTCCCGGAATCCGTGCTGTCTGGTGTTTATTATCCTGTTCAGCTCGAGGTGCTCCACCATTCTTTTCCTGATGATTTTCTCCAGGACTTTGCACACTATACATGTAAGTGACACCGGTCTATAGTTTAGTGCCTCTTTTCTGTCTCCTTTTTTAAAGATGGGGACTACATTGGCCTTCTTCCATACCTCAGGTATCTGCCCATTTTCAAGGGATGTGTTGAATATTATGGTAAGTGGCACACTCAGTACCTCAGCTCCTTCCCGAAGAACCCACGGGGAGATATTGTCCGGACCCATGTGTGTGTGTGTGTGTGTGTGTGTGTGTGTGTGTGTGTGTGTGTGTGTGTGTGTGTATATGTGTATTGATTACCATTTTGTCCTATGCACATGTCGATTGAAAACTGTGCCTGTTGTATGTGCGTGTGCGTGTGTATGTATATGTGTGTGCATGTGTAATTTGTTCATGATTGTAACTATATATGAAGTGATTATGATTCATTACCTTTGTAACTTGTCATGATTGTAACCAGCTCTACCTGGAGCTCATTACCTTTGTAACTTGTCATAATTGTGACCAGATCTAGTTCATTACCGCTGTAACTTGTTCAGCTATCAAAACTTTGGAGTCCAGTCAATGGACCAATTATGTACCTCTGTAATCTTTTGACTACCGCCCACAGGATGGGTATGGGGTGCATAATAAAGATATTAAACTAACTAACTGCTATGTATGAAAATCTATGCAACTGTATTTGTGTATACCTGAATAAACTTACTTACTAACAAGGTATGTCGATGGCTGAGATAGCCATCAAATACAGTTACATATAGCAGTACAGTGGTACCTCTACTTAGGAGCAAAATTCGTTCCAGTCGGCTATTCAAGTGCCAATACCGAAAGAATTTTTTCCCATAAGAAATAATGAAAATTAGGTTAATCCATTTAATTATGTAAGTGTACAAAAATACACTTACATAATTGTTCGAGTTGGGAGCTGCTCGTAAGTAGAGGTACCACTGTATGTATATGTGTAGAGAACCTAGGATAACTCAAAGTCAGACAAAGTGACTTATTGCTGACATTGAAAAATTTTACACTGCCACTCACCTTTCACACATTCATATTAATATTTTAAGGTAAGTAACAAGTGTACTATGTGTGTATTTTACTTTTTATTGTGTTTTTAATGCCTAGTTCTATTGCTAACTTAATATATGTTAGTGTAAACCTGTTATCTAGCATTTATATGCATTTATAAGTGGAAAAAAAGGGTGTTGCACTTTACGGCAATTTCTGCTTTACAGTGGTAGCCTGGAACCTAACCTGCCATATAAGTGGGGTCCTACTGTACTGTATAGTATATAAATATGTTTAAGAATGGTGCAAAAAAATATCAGGCAAAAAAAAAAAAAAAAAATAAGTAATTATAAAGTCCTAAAAGAAGACTTAGATAAATTGAGCAAATAAATAGTACAGTCAACCCTCCATTTTCGTGTATCTCCGTTTTCGGTGATTTCAGTTTTCGGGCACTTTTTTCGTGGAAATATTATCTCAATTTTAGATGATTGGCTCCGTTTTTGTTCATGGTACGGAACCTGTCCAGTGCCCAGCGCACATACAAAGCCTGCAAGCCCACCTCCCACACACATTCTCAGGCAGTATAGCATTGTTTCTGGTTGAGTGAACATTATCCTGTGAGTTCATACAAAACATTTCTTAACAATCCATTGTTTTTGGCCCTTGATTATTGTGTGTGACTGCTAAATAAGCCACCATGGGCCCAAAGAAAGCTCCTAGTGCCAGTCCTTTGGTAAAGAAAGTAAGGAACACCATAGAATTAAAGAAAGAAATTGTAGCAAAGTATCAAAGTGGAGTTGATAAAGGCTATAGCACCAGCCAGCGATAAAGTGTAGCATTAACAGTGTAGCAAGTAAGTTAAGCCATTAATCGATAGAAAAATGATGACACGAAACTTAACTCGTCCATTGTTTGTTTGAGGAATATAGGGGCACTGAGACCAGAGCTGCCCTCTGCCAACATCTCCTCCAAGGTAAGTGTAAATATTTCTTATTTATATAAGTGTGAATATTTCTTATTTATAAATTAAAGTGTAAATATTTCTTATTTATAAATTATGTACATTGTTTGTGTGAATAATGGTGGTGGCTTTCTGCTGCCGCCGACCACCACCACGGCTTATGGTCAGTGGCCCTTATACCCAACAACAACAACACTACCACCAGTCCTTACATTCGTAATGACATGTTTTATTCATTCTAGAGTTTATATCATGTTTCTATGTTATTAATATTGTTTATTATGTCATATTAGATGAATTGTGATAGATAAATAAGCCGTAAAGCTGATATTAGTGTCAAATTGAAGCATTTTGTCCTACCTCCCAACAATAAACTCGCCTCCCTCTCTCCTCTCCATCTTCCATACACCAACAAGAGTAGCCAATAAAGGTAAGTGTGATGTTAAATGTTCATTTATACATGTTATTAGTGTATTTAATCTCTAAAAAAAATTTTTTTTTTAATACTCCTGGGTGTCTGAAACGGATTAATTGAATTTACATTATTTCTTATGGGGAAAATAGCTTCAGTTTTCGTTGATTTCAGTTTTAGTTGATCCCTCTGGAACGGATTAAACACAAAAACAGAGGGTTGACTGTATAATCTACCAGATAACACATGTGACAAATCATAAAAAAGTAGATTGTGTGATGAAATCTTAAGAACACTTGATAAAGAAAAAAGATCCAAATAACTATAAACAAGTTACTTTACAAATGTGACACTAAGAAACTTGCATGTTATACCATACTTCAAAATAGCTTTTAGAAATATGGGTGACAAAATGCTTGAAACATTGTTCACAACACATTTAAAAATATCAAAGATGTTTTACAGACAACTTCCAAAGTAAAGAAATACAAAGACTGAAAGCACTGAAAATGCCCTTATTTGCAGAGAAGAGGAATAGGAGAAAGATGGCAGCCAGGCTGAAAAGGGGTTGTTGAGGTAGTCTGGACATGTGGAGAGGTTAGAGAGTTCTAAGTTCATGAAGAGGAGTTGTAAAAATCCGGGATGGAAAGTAGAAGTAGGGGTAATCTCAGGAACAGCTGGAGGGATGGGTAAAGAAGCATTGAGTTTTAGGGGCTTGAGCTTCCAGCAGGCTAGTTGCAGTTAAAGGATAATCTGATTGTGATGTCAGCACACATCTGGAAAGATGACAATTGAATGAATAATGGTGAAAGTGTTTTCTTCTTTGGGTCACCCTGCCTTGGTAGGAAATGGTAGAGTTAAAAAATAAAGAAATTGAGGAAATGGGTAAGGAAATTATTGTTTAGAACTATCAACAAGAAAAACAAGGCCACAATTACAAATTGAATAGAAAAAGTGTCAAAAACAACACTAGAAAAAACATTTCTTCACAAACAGTGGTACATAGCCAGGTGGAATGCAATTCAAGAGAAGGTAGTATGTGTCACAACTACAGGAAACAAACAAATTATACAGTGTAATAAATACTGAAGATGGGACATAAGCATAGCTCTTCTTCTGAAACTGAATTAAACTAAAATAAGATTTCATATTGTACATTTCTTATCCTGTACTGTATACCTAAATATTCTTATTAATATTTACTTGAAAAAATTGTAGTAATATGTTAGGCAAATTATTTATGACCTTAAATATAACCAAAGTACAAAAGTTAACTTGCATGCAAAAGTAAACACCAGTAAATAAAAGCAAATAATAACTG
>WNWK01020418.1:0-25000 GCA_009830355.1 Cherax destructor | reverse complement strand
TTTAATCTAGGGTAACTCAATAAAGTTGCACAAAGCAACTTATTTCCAATGGGATTATTCTGGGTTTAGTAACACTCTGGGGTTAATAATCTGAAGTCTTTGTCTATGCTCTTGCACAAATGCTATGAAGGAAATTCACATTCTTTATGATAATGACATGCTTACACAAATTGGGTAGCTAGTTCTTTATTTAGATTACAGTGGACCCCCGGCTAACGAAAAAAATTAATTCCAGAAGCCTGCTCAAGTGCCATAACCGAACGAATTTACTTCCTTAAGAAATAATGTCATGTAGGTTAGTCTATTTCAGACCCCCAAAAATACACTTCCACAAGCACTTACAATATTATACTTACATAATTGTACGATTTCCGGGGTGTTCGGTAGCCGGGGGTCCACTGTAAATTGCATACAGTGGATCCCAGAGTTTCGGTCACCTCGGAAATCGAACAATTATGTAAGTTTAATATTGTAAGGGCTTTTGTATGTGTATTTTTGGGGGTCTGAAAGGACTAATCTAATTTACATTTTTCCTTAAGGGAACAAATTTGTTCGGTAATGGCACTTGAACAGCCTTCTGGAATGAATTATGACCGAAACTCGGGGGTCCACTGTATAAGTAATTTCTAATTAGCACTGAAATAATTAAAACTGAGGGAGGGATTCAGGTTCGATCCAAGGATCCCTGGATCAAAAACCCCCTCACCAGCATCAAGGCATTGCTCTCAAGCAGAAAAAAAATTCAGTAGTTATTATGCAGAAGTAACTTCACCCATCGAGGAAGGTTCCTTGATACTGGCGAGAGGCTCTTGATCCAAGGAATTAGATTTGCCTTCCCCTTCCATGGATCAAAGCTGAATGCCTCCCATTTAGTTTATTTCCAATCTCTCCATTTACAAAATAAACAATAATCAGGTTAGGTTAGGTAAGGTTCGTCAATAAACAGGACAAGTGTTTCCTGACGCGGGTCTTAGTCAGATGATGACCAACCATTGGAGCTTTTGGTCATCTGACCGAGGCCTTCCGCTGGCTTACCGGTCCACCCTCTTTAAAAATTATGGTCAGTAATATATAACAATAATCAGAAAGCCCATAGGATGCACAACATTTCAGACAACACTTTAGTCTAGTTTTTAAGAGCAATAGTTTGATTTTTGGGTCTATACGTGGTATTAGCAAGAAATTACAAAAAAATATAGAATACCACATAATTAATCAAATAAAAAATGTAATAGTCTATTTCAGCAGCCATGATTATAAGTACAATGATTAGTCTATGTATAATTCTTGGTAGAGCAGCCATGTCTGAATGAATGGAATTGACACATATGGCACAATATATGGAAGTAGAAAAAGTACCAGAAACAAAAAGTACAGGATGAAAACTCAACAGCGGGTTTCAGAATGTGTCTGAACACAAAATATTCCTGTTTTGAACCACATTAAAGAAAGGATGTGCTGTTAACAGTAGTTTTGAACATTTGGAATCTTGTTAGGTGAAAAGACACAGGTGCAACTAATGTGACATTTTATTGTGGCAATGTTTCACTCTCCAGCTTTGTAAAGTTTGACAAAGCTCCTGGAGAGCGAAACGTTGTCACAAAATGTTACATTAGTTGCACGTGTGTCCTTTTACCTAACATATTTTTGGTAATTCTACCAACATTATAACAATTTGGAATCTTCTGGCAGAGTTCTAAATTTTGGGGCATTTTATGCATATTGACTTTTTGCTCAAGCTGAGTTGAACATATAAATATCTGTTTGATATCTTCTATCTTCTTTTATGTAATAATGTTGGCAGAATTACCAACAAAATATTAGGTAAAAGGACATATCTAACTAATGTGACATTCTATTGTGGCAACGTCTTGCTTTCCAGGAGCTTTGTCAAGCCAATACAAATAATTATTTGTATTGGCTTGTATTATAATACATGAACACAGTGGATGCATATAGGTAAAAAAGTGAATAAAGGCAACTTTATCATCTCTGTAGTTTTAGCACAAGTTTTCCCTAAAACAATAAACCCTGCCATTACAGAGCAACCAAAAGTTACCTCTACTGGTACTACTACTACCACCACCAATAGCATGGGCCAATAGGCCTACTGCAGTGCTTAGCTGTTTCACCTCACTTTGTTACCTATATACATATACACCCTCTGTGTCCATATATTGTTTGTAGTGGTTTGGCAAACCTCCAAGAAAGCAAAACATTGTAGCACTATAATGTTATGTTAGGTGCACATGTCCCCTTACACACAGCATCTTGTGTCATGCCCGAGTTGTGCTGCAGCTTTCCACGTACCTTCAGGGTTGGGTTTATATTTGTGTTGTCTTGTATATATAATAATACGTATAGTAGGCACAATAGTACAAGAGAATGTTTTATATGTTGAGCAAGTTTAGACTAGTGAAGAGTGGGGGCTAGTGTTGTCTAGCATTGTTCAAGTGATCAATCATACAGCAGCTTTTTGTTGAGTTTTTATTGGTTTTAGGCGATTTGCTGTAGATCCCCAGGATTCGAATCTATGGCACGCCAGTTTTGTGCCAAGCAGGCTAGTGCATTAACCACTGCACCATGAAAACCTATGTATGACCCTTTTGGGTTTAGCGCTACGTTTCGACTGTAATAATAATAATGTTGATCTCCAGACACAAATACCATAGGTGTGGTAAGGATAGTTTAGAGGAAGTAATGTTGTTTGAGGCTCACAGTAACGTTATCTTAAGAGGATACCCACTGTTTTGGAAACCTTGGTTATGTGCTGGATACGGATGTTGAATTTTAAATTGCTGTCAAGGTATTGACCTAAAAAATTTCCGTAATTTTGTTTTAAATTTTAAATTATGACCCCTATGGGTTTAGCACTCTTCCCATGAATGTACCAATAAGAAAAAAATAAAAATGTTGGCGGTTACTACATATATCAGCGTTTATAGTAAAGGTAAACCCAGTGTAACTTACGAGTGCAAGTGCCACTATGATAGCCACTTGATAACAGAGAAGGTTTGTTAACCAGGCGATACCCCGTGCAGAGCTGGAGACGTAGGTGCTCTCACTATGTCTGCACGATCATCTAACTCAACATTTCCACCAGCTGAGGTGGGAGGTGTGGTGGTGGCAGTAAGTATTAACTTCAACAGTTGTGGTGGTGGTAGTAGTTGCTGCCACATCAACACACCCTCCCTCACGACCCTCCCTCACTACCCTCCCTCACGACCATAACACAACACCTCCCTCTTCTCTCGCCATCGTTCACTCTCTCTTATTTTCAACTATCTTACAAACGGTTGTGTATTATATACATTCCAGTACTATCAGGAAAGTGTATTAGTAAAAGTTACCGAATTTTTAACTTTTATTGGACTATTTTTTTTAATTAAAAAATTTGGCTTAACAAATATAAAAATTATACGAAAGATTTTGAAACATCAAAACATAGCCTAAAATATTTTACATTTATTAAGCTCAAGAAACTCCGGAATATTTAATTAAGACACATGTACAACATCTGGGTATCTTTATTGTAGACGTTTCGCCATCCAGTGGCTTTATCAATACAAATTCTAGGCGAAACGTCTACAATAAAAATCGACGTGACTCACGAAATCGTAATGACACGATTGCAAACAAACCATACCACGGGTGGGGTTCGAACCCCACCCGTGGTATGGTTTGTCTACAATAAAGATACTCAGATGTTGCACATGTGTCTTAATTTCATCTTGTTGGTATTGTATATCATTCTTGTACAATATATCTATAATATATATATATATATATATATATATATATATATATATATATATATATATATATATATATATATATATATATATAGTTACTGTGACTTATTTATCATTGGACAAGGAAAAGTTTAAGAAATTATAACAGGAAATGTTTTCATATACTAACACATACATACACGGTGTCCAGTGGCTTGGTTGGCAACGCTCTCACCTCACACACACTGAGCGTCCGTGGTTCAATCCTGGGCATGGGTGGAAATGTTAAGCATGTTTCCATACACCTGCTGTCCCTGTTCACCAAGCAGTATGTAGGTACCTGGGTGTTAGCACGGTAAATTCTGTGTAACAAATCTGCTGAAATTCTATGACAAGGTAACGAAAATAAGCCGGGAGAAAGAGGGATGGATGGACTATATTTTTATACTGCACGAAGTGTGATACAGTACCCCACAAGAGTCTGGGACAAAAAAATCAACTAAAGGAGCAGGCAGGAATAACAGGGAAAAACAGTAGTGCGGATAAAGGAATATTTAAAAGGAAGGAAACAGCGAGTTATTGTCAGGGAGGAAATATCGGAATGAGCGAGTGTGGCATGTGGGGTTCCAAAAGGGTCCGTGCTTAGACCAATACTATTTCTTGGAAAAATAAACACATAAGCAGTATAATGTGATCCTTTATTGACAACGTTTCGCCCACGCAGTGGGCTTTATACGATTTAGTCAGGTGGAGAATGCTGGGTCAGGTGGGGAAAGCTGCATGTGACAGTCTTCAAAGTAGTGTGATAGTTTAAAACCTCGGGTAAATTAAAGGACCTGCAGTGTTCCATTCTTGAGTTCTATGTGGGATAGCGATGAAGAAGTTTCTTGGCAATAGGTTCACCTATGTTGTAGAAGCCGTTGTTCTGGTTGAAGTTGTTGGATATACAAATAAGTGATGATTCCAGGATTCTTCGGTATTGAGTGTTGTCTTCTCTGGCGACGAGTCTTGCGTTTCTGTAGTTGATTAAATGGTTGTCTGAATTTCGGTGTTGAACACAGGCATTTCTTGGGTCGTCAGATCTGCCTGCGTACTGGTGTTCTGAAATACGTGTTTGGAGGTCTCTGAATGTTTCGCCGACGTATAATTTGCTGCAGTCATTACAAGGAATTGTGTATACCCCTGCAGTGGATTGAAGCTTGTCCTGTCTGTTACTGGTAATGTCCTTGATGGTTGTGGATGTGGAGGTAGATACTCGGAATGAGGTATTGGAAAAAATGTTGGAAATGTGTTTGGTAATAATTGTTCATTGCTTTATAATTTGTTCATGATTGTAACCATGTATAAACGTAAGTAAGTAAATTTACTTACATGTTTCATTACCTTTGTAGCTTGTTAGTTCATTACCTTTGTAACTTGCTCAGCTATCAAAACTTTGGGGTCCAGTCCCTGGACCCCTTATGTACCTCTGTAATCTTTTGACTACCGCCCACAGGATGGGTATGGGGTGCATACCTGGAGACTACCTGGAGAGAATTCCAGGGGTCAACGCCCCCGCGGCCCGGTCTGTGACCAGGCCTCTTGTTGGACCAGAGCCTGATCAACCAGGCTGTTACTGCTGGCCGCACGCAGTCCAACGTACGAACCACAGCCCGGCTGATCAGGTACCGACTTGAGGTGCCTGTCCAGTGCCTGCTTGAAGACAGCCAGGGGCTTGTTGGTAATCCCCCTGATGTATGCTGGGAGGCAGTTGAACAATCTTGGGCCCCTCACACTTATTGTGTTGTCCCTCAACGTGCTAGTGGCACCCCTGCTCTTCATTGGGGGAATGTTACATCGCCTGCCGAGTCTTTTGCTTTCGTACGGAGTGATTTTTGTGTGCAAGTTTGGTACTAAGCCCTCGAGAATTTTCCACGTGTATATAATAATGTATCTCTCCCGCCTGCGTTCTAGAGAGTACAGGTTTAGGAACTTCAAGCGTTCCCAGTAGTTGAGGTGGTTTATCGCACTTATGCGTGCGGTGAAGGTTCTCTGCACATTTTCAAGGTCAGCAATTTCACCCGCCTTGAAAGGTGGTTAGTGTGCAGCAATATTCCAGCCTAGATAGAACAAGCGATCTGTAAAGTGTCAACATGGGCTTGGCATCCCTGGTTTTGAAGGTTCTCATTATCCATCCTGTCATTTTTCGAGCAGATGCAATTGTTACATTGTTATGGTCCTTGAAGGTGAGATCCTCTGACATGATCACTCCCAGGTCTTTGACATTAGTTTTTCGCTCTATTGTGTGGTTGGAATTAGTTTTGTACTCCGATGAGATTTTAATTTCTTCACGTTTTCCGTATCTGAGTAATTGAAATTTCTCATCATTGAACTTCATATTGTTTTCTGCAGCCCATTTAAAGATTTGGTTTATGTCTGCTTGGAGTCTTGCAGTGTCTTCAACGGTGGACACTGTCATACAGATTCGGGTGTCATCTGCAAAGGAAGACACAGCACTGTGGCTTATATCCCTGTCAATGTCTGATCTGAGGATGAGGAATAGGATGGGAGCAAGTACTGTGCCTTGTGGAACAGAGCTTTTCACAGTAGCTGCCTCAGACTTTACTCTGTTGACTATTACTCTTTGTGTTCTACGTGTTAGGAAATTATAAATCCATCTACCAACTTTTCCTGTTATCCCTTTATCACGCATTTTGTGTGCTATTACACCATGGTCACACTTATCAAAGGCTTTTGCAAAGTCTGTGTATATAACATCTGCATTCTGTTTGTCTTCTAGAGCATCCAGGACCTTGTCGTAGTGGTCCAGTAGTTGGGACAGACAGGAGCGACCTGCTCTAAACCCATGCTGCCCTTGAGCCATGAGGAGAATTAAATCAGATGAGGATCAGGCAGGACTACAAAGAGACCTGGACAGGCTGGACACCTGGTCCAGCAACTGGCTTCTTGAATTTAACCCTGCTAAATGCAGTCATGAAGATCGGGGAAGGGCAAAGAAGACCACAGACAGAGTATAGGCTAGGTGGCCAAAGACTGCAAACCTCACTCAAGGAGAAAGATCTTGGGGTGAGTATAACACCGAGCACGTCTCCGGAAGCACACATCAACCAGATAACTAGTGCAGCATATGGGCGCCTGGCAAACCTGAGAATAGCGTTCCAATACCTTAGAAGGAATCGTTCAAGACACTGTACACTGTGTACGTCAGGTCCATACTGGAGTATGCAGCACCAGTTTGGAACCCACACCTGGTCAAGAACGTCAAGAAATTAGAAAAAGTGAAAAGGTTTGCAACAAGGTTAGTTCCTGAGCTAAGGGGAATGTCCTATGAAGAAAGGTTAAGGGAAATCGGCCTGACGACACTGGAGGACAGAAGGGTTAGGGAAGACATGATAACGACATACAAAATACTGCGTGGAATAGATAAGGTGGACAGAGACAGGATGTTCCAGAGGACACAGAAACAATTGGAAGTTGAAGACTCAGACGAGTCAAAGGGATGTTAGGAAGTATTTCTTCAGTCATAGAGTTGTCAGGAAGTGGAATAGTCTACTAAGTGATGTAGTGGAGGCAGGAACCGTACATAGCTTTAAGACGAGGTATGATAAAGCTCAATGAGCAGGGAGAGAGAGGACCCAGTAGCGGTCAGTGAAGAGGCGGGGTCAGGAGCTGAGTCTCAACCCAAGCAACCACAATTAGGTTGTTGTTGTTGGTTCGCCGGTATGTCCGGCCCGGGTCTTCTCCAAATGGTGACCCGGCCTACAATTAGGTGAGTACACACACACACACTCACACATGTATATATATATATGGTTCCTGGATGATGGCACACTAGCAGGTACAAAGGAGTCCCTTGTAGATGATCTTACACAGGTGATGACACAGGGACAGGAAATGGGTCTCATCCTGAATCCATCCAAATGTGAAATCATATCAGTCAATCAACAAGTGATAGATGCAGTGCTATCAAAACTACCAGGAGCAACAGTCATTGCCCCTACTAATAGTGTCTTGCTTGGAGCACCTCTGGGAAGAGATGCCATTGACACAATTCTCAGGAAGAAACTGGAAGAATTGAGGAGAATGGAACAACGAATAGGCAATCTTGACACCCATGATGCCTTGTACCTCCTCACAAAATGCTTGAGTCTGCCCAGGTTGACATATTTCCTAAGATGTGCTCCTTCATATGATAATCCTATACTGCACGAATATGACAGTATCCTGAGGCAGATCTTTACTAAAGTACTTAACCTTACTCTAGAAGATGGGCAGTGGGACCAAGCTACACTCCCAGTCAGACTAGGAGGCATTGGTGTCCGCAAGTCATCTCAGATTGCTCTACCTGCTTTCCTGTCTTCATGCATTGCATCCAGAGGGCTTGTAGCAGCAATTCTCCCTGAACATCTTAGGGACACGATTGGAATCCATGACCAAAAGTTCGTTGATGGAGCCAGGATCTGGGATAACCTAACAGGCTCTGAAACCAGGCCTGCTCCCCCAACAACTACAAACAATCGCACTGGGATGGCCCAATAGTAGAGAATATAGCCTCAGCAATGCTTCAGAGTGTGTCAGGAAGGATAGAGCCCGCCTACTTGCAGTGAGAGCTCCTCATGCAGGGGACTTTCTTTGGCTGTTCCCAACTCCAGCCTTGGCACACGCCTCGACCCACAGACCATCCGCATTGGTGTTGCCCTTCGACTTGCCGCCCCTATTCTCGCCGAACACAGGTGTATTTGTGGCAGTGAAGCAGCAGACCGATTCGGGTACCATGGTCTTGTGTGTCGTAAATCCGAGGGAAAGATTGCAAGACATGAAGAGGTTAATAACATTATCAAGAGGAGCCTCACAACAGCCGGATGCCCAGCAGTAAGGGAACCACCCCAACTATGCAGATCTGATGGCAACCAAAAGCGTCCAGATGGTATCACCCTTCAAGCCTGGACAGACGGCAAGCAGGTGGTGTGGACTACACATGTGCATCTACCTTGGCTGATACCTATCTCCAGTACACCAGGGAGGAAGGAGGGCTGCTGCCACCTTCAGGGAGTCCCAGAAGTCGAGAAAATATGGAGAACTTGCCCATCATTATATGTTTGTTCCCATAGGCTCAGAGACCCTTGGCTCATGGGGAAAGAGTGCATCTAAGTTCCTCAAGGAGCTGGGCAAAAGACTCAACAGGGTAACTAGGGATCCCAGGGCAGCTAGTTTTCTGTTCCAGCGACTCAGCGCTGCTGTTCAGAGGGGTAATGCATGCTGTATTCTGGGCACGCGCACCAGCTCGGAAGAGCTGGATGAGATTTTCGCATTATAATCAGTGACAAAGATGTAACAATATGTACTAGACATGTATCTCTCACCTCGTGTACTGTATATGCCATCTTTATATCAACAATGTATCTCTCAAATCTTTTGTACCATATTATGTAATAAAACATACCTATTGGTAAAAAAAAAATTAAAAGATGGTGGTAGGAGAAGTGGAATATTCAAATGGCATCAGGAAGAAATCCAAATATTCTTCCTTGAAGCCTTTTATCCACTTCTCCGAGGCTATGGGTCCCACAATTTGTACCAGAGGTGGACCCATCCTATATATATATATATATATATATATATATATATATATATATATATATATATATATATAAAATATATATAATATATATATTATATATATATATAATATAATATAATACTAAGATATATACATTGAGATATACATATATTTATCTATGTGTATACTACATATACTACATCTTGATATAAACTGTTGGGTACAAAGATTTTTAAGTACGACAATATATGAGGCTGGGGAGCCGGCGGCTAAATATTGTGTTAGTGTAGTGTCAGAGTTGCTGGGTGGTGGGTGCACTGGGCTTCCGTCCTGTCATGTTTATCAGTCGGCTGCTTTGTATTGCCAACTCAGCACACGCAGTACATTCCAATTGGATAATCTGCTGTTTATCGTAAATGATATTCTGCTTCGAAGTTTGTACATTATTGAGGAAGTGATTATCATCCCAGGAAGGCTGGAGCACCCCAGGCTGGGTATCTGGTGGGCAGTGACCCTCTACCCGGTATGCAGTAATTGCTTCAAGACATCACATACTCCATTATCACATTGATTTCTCTAGAACATGACCTAACTTGCTGCCCCTCAATCCTGCGTGACTGGATCACAAACGTTCCGAAATTTATTCCACAGTCGAGTCACAGGTAAGTAGCATGTGTTAATGAGTGTCTTCTTGCTGGCGAGGAGATCTTAATCAAAACAATCAGAGATACCTTTCCCTTCCTTGGATTATACCTCATTACCTCCCATTTCCCAGGAGATGAATGACTACTGTAAGTTCAGCATTTACCCTTAAATGTAATAATAAAAATCAACGTCAGTTCCTTAGGACTGTGTTAAGTAAGTTTATTTAGGCATGCGTACACTTAAGTACAATTATCATACAAAGTGTAAATTACCTAGGATAACCCCAAAAAATCAAAGTGACTTATGTAGCTGCATGACCCTTGTGGGTTTAGCGCTTAGTTTTGATAGTAATTATAATAATAATGATATAAAACAAAACATCTTGTGTTACTTTTGTAATAAATGACCAGTAATAAATGCACCTGAAATATTCCACTTAACTAGGCATGCATAATGCTTTCACACTAATGCATATAAGACTTAAATAAGCTTAAATAAGGCGTTGACCCCTGGAATTCTCTCCAGGTAAACTCCAGGTAAACAATAATATAAGTAGTTCAAAGGGCACTTAAATGTTTTATGCATACAATTATGCATTATGTAGATTTTAAGCAAGGAAAACTAAAAAAAAGTATACGTTTATAGTCTGCAATGCCATGTGAACTACTGCTCATCATGGTACGTATATGGTTGTTTTGACAAAATATCAGAAAAAGTTTATTTAAAATCAGTTGGACATGTAAAGGCAGGGCACATATACACCAGTAGTACTACCATAATTAAATGCCAGGGAGAATGCAAGTGATCTCACCAATGTCCCTGAGTTACTAATTGGTTAGATGTCTTCAATGTTTCCTTAGTGGTGAAGAGTTCTCCCATACATTAATTTAGTAAAACTTGGCAAGCACAAAGTCAGCATAATCTGGGAGGATTGGTACTAAATCTGCACGCTGAAGTCACTCACTATGAATGCATGAGGCACAAAAGATGGTGCAGGATACTCCTAATGAAAAGCAGAGGTGCAGTGAGTAAACTAAACAGTGACTTTTCAAATATAAACCGACTTAAAAGTTTTAGACAACCTCACTTCATACATAAGGGGGATTACCAACAGACTTCCCCTAGCTATCTTCAAGAGGGAACCCAATAAATTCCTGAAGTCTGAAGCCGATTAGCTAAGCTGTAGTGCCTATGTTGGACTGTGTGGGGCCAGCACCAGAAGCCCGATTGATCAGATTGTCAGTGGGGAGGCCTAGTCTGGTACCTGGCCTTGAAGGCAGTGACCCATGGGACTGTTTATGAATAACTCTTTCTATATTTTAACAAGTCACTGAACATGCCACCTGGATAACTCGCCAATGTTGACTTAAAAAAGTCAGACTTCACCTAACACTGATAGTCATCCAAAACCTTTAATATAAAGGACTGGAATAAATTACATAACAATATCAAAGCAAAATTAAGGCCAAACTTAATGTAAAAAGCACCTTGTAGGTGTCAAGGCAGAGAGGAAGGAGTGAGACTTTGTATTACTAATACTACAGTGGTACCTCGAGTTACGAGCTTAATTCGTCCCAGACGGCTATTCAAATGCCGATACCGAAGGAATTTTTTCCCATAAGAAATAATGAAAATTAGATTAATCCATTTCAGACCCCCAAAAATACACTTACAAAAGCACCTACAAAAATACACTTACATAATTGTTTGAGTTGGGAGCTGCTCGTAAGTAGAGATACCACTGTATAGAGGATTATTGAGGAAGCACAGTACAAAGATGTAACAATACAGTGGTACCTCTACTTATGAGCAGCTCTCAACTCGAACAATTATGTAAGTGTATTTTTGTAGGTTCTTTTGTAAGTGTATTTTTGGGGGGTCTGAAATGGATTAACCTAATTTTCATTATTTCTTATGGGAAAAAATTCCTTCGGTATCGGCACTTGAATAGCCGACTGAAACGAATTAAGCTCGTAAGTAGAGGTACCACTGTACAGTGGAACCCCGGTTAACGAAAAAAATTCATTGCAGAAGCCTGCTCAAGTGCCATTACTGAACGAATTTACTTCCTTAAGAAAAAATGTCATTTAGGTTAGTCTATTTCAGACCCCCAAAAATACACTTCCACAAGCACTTACAATATTATACTTACATAATTGCACGATTTCCGGGGTGTTCGTTAACCGGGGTTCCACTGTATATGTAAAATCTGCATTGCAGAAACTAAATCAATGTTTTCCTTTTACTGGCATTTTTTTATGATTTGCAAAAGAGACTGCTTTTGAAAACTGAATTACCAAGAAGAATTCCATTAAACATATGAGTACAGTGGTACCTCGAGTTACGATATTTTTTCGTTCGAGAATGCTGTTCTAGTGCCATTACCAAACGAATTTATCCACATAAGGAATAATGTAAAATTAACTAGTCCTTTTACACCCCAAAAAATATACTTACAAAAGCATTTAAAAAAATAAACTTACATAAAAGGGCGATTTTGGGACCATCGTAACTCGAGGTACCACTGTATTATGTATTAAATTTTTTACCATATTGCATGTAGCTAATCAAAATACTGTATTGAAAATGATATACATGTATATTGTATTAACTTTGCTGTATTGTTATAGTTGTTATATGCAGGCTTTTAATATTGACTGTGGATATTACTGTAAATACCTGTATATACAGTAATACATATACATGAGCAGTATATGTAAATAGAATAAACACTATAGGGACCCCAGTGAAAATACTATATAGCTTTAATTAAGGAAGTGTTAGGATATCCTAGCTTAAGTCATCATACATATACATCCATACATTACTGCACATACCGGTATGTTTATATGCTATGTGTACTATGCTAGTGAGACACTCTTAGTGATTTTAATGTGTACCTGCACGCCAACACAGTATGTAAGTTTATTTAGGTGCAGGTACACATAAGTACAATTATCAGAGTACAGTGGACCCTCCATTTTCGTGATTAATCCGTTCCAGAGAGTCTGCCGAAAGCCAAAATTCACGAAAACTGAAACCATTTTTCCCATAAGAAATAATGTAAATCCTATTAATCTGTTCTAGACACCCAAAAGTATTAACAAAAAAATAATTTTTTTAGAGATTAAATATAGATTTACATACAGAAAAGAATGACAAATCAATATAAAGCAATAATAAAATGTATAAATGAACATTTAAATCACTATTACATACCTTTATTGAAGATTCTTGTTGGTGTATGGAAGATGGGAGGAGGGGAGAGGGAGGACTGATCATTGTTTGGAAGGGGAATCCCCTTCCATAAAGAGTTTAGGTACCAAGTCCTTATCTGGGGTTACTTCCCTTCTTTGTTTTTTAATGGCTCTAGTACCAGCTTGAGAGTCACTGGACCCTTGTCGCACAAAAAACTGTTCCAGAGAGCTCTGTTTCTGGTGTCTCTAAGATTTGCCTAAAATGGGACAAGGCAGTCATTAAACATGTCGCAGACACGGCCTGCAACAGCTTTGTTAGGGTGATGTTCCTCCACAAACATTTGCACCTCACTCCACTTTGCACAAATGTCCTTAATCTTTGAAGAAGGCACCTTCTTCCCTCTCTCTTCCTCCTCCTGTGAAGCAATTTCCTCAGCTGTGCTCTGTTGCTGTTGCAGATGAAGGTCTTGCAGCTCTTCAGTTGGTTAGCTCTTCACTGTGGTCCTGCACCAACTCTTCCACATTCTGTCCACTCACATCCAACCCCTTGGAATTCCCAAATGCCACAATAGATTCCACAACAGGTGTAGGGTCGACAGGGTCATCCCCAAACCCTTCAAAATCCTTCTCTTGGACACATTCTGGCCACAGTTTTCTCCATTGTCCTGGAAGTCACTCCCTACCGAACCTTATCTATAAGGGTTATGCAATTGAGGATATTGAAGTGATCCCTCCAGAACTCTCTTAGGGTCAATTCAGTGTCCAAGGTCATGTCAAAGCACCTTTGAAACATTGCTTTGGTGTAGAGTTTTTTGAAGTTTGAAATGATCTGCTGGTCCATGGGCTGGATGAGAGGAGTGGTATTAAGGGGCAAGAACTTCACTGTGATGAAACTAAACTCCTCCAACAATTGGTCATCCAAGTCTGGAGGATGAACAGGAGCATTGTCCATTAACAGAGGAGGCACTTGAGTGGCAATTGATTTTCCAGGAGGTATTTCTTCACACTCGGGCCAAACACTTTATTGAACCAATCAAGGAAAATTTCCCTCTTAACCCATGCCTTATTGTTAGCCTTCCACATCACACACAATTTACTCTTGACGACACTGTTTTTCTGGAACACTTTGGGATTTTCAGAGTGATACACCAGTAAAGGCTTCACTTTTAAATCCCCATTAGAATTACCACAGAACAAAAGAGTTAGCCTGTCTTTCATAGGCTTGTGTCCCATCAATGACCTTGATGAGGGAATTACTAGTGATATGAGCAAATTCGCCGACGACACGAAGATAGGTAGGATAATTGATTCAAACGTAGATGTCAGGGAACTTCAGGAGGATTTAGACAAACTCAATTCGTGGTCAGAAAAGTGGCAGATGCAGTTCAATGTAGATAAATGCAAGGTTCTGAAGCTCGGGAGTGTCCATAACCCAAGCACTTATAAGTTGAATGGCGTAGAACTTAGCTATACAGATTGCGAGAAGGACTTGGGGGTTATGGTAAGCAGCAACCTTAAACCAAGACAGCAGTGCCTAAGCGTACGTAACAAGGCTAACAGATTACTGGGATTTATATCAAGAAGTGTAAGCAACAGAAGTTCAGAGGTTATATTACAGCTTTATACATCATTAGTAAGGCCTCACCTTGATTACGCAGCTCAGTTCTGGTCTCCATATTACAGAATGGACATTAATTTGTTAGAAAACATTCAGCGTAGAATGACTAAATTAATACATAACATTAGAAATCTTCCGTTTGAAGAAAGATTGAAGACCCTAAAATTACATTCACTTGTAAGACGTAGAATGAGGGGAGACATGATCGAGGTATACAAGTGGAAAATGGGTATTAACAAAGGGGATATAAATAAGGTCTTGAGGATATCTCTCCAAGAGAGAACCCGCAATAATGGATTCAAGTTAGATAAGTTTAGATTTAGAAAGGATACAGGAAAGTATTGGTTTGGAAATAGGGTAGTTGATGAGTGGAACAGTCTGCCTAGTAGGGTTATTGAAGCTAGGACCTTAAGTAGTTTCAAATTTAGGTTGGATAAATTCATGAGTGAGAGGGGTTGGATTTGAGTGGGACTCGCACATGAGTAAATAGAATTATCAAAGCTTATTTCTTGGGTAGCATTGAAAATTGGGTTGAGCAAATATTCTGTTAGTGGGAAGGATTGTGAAGGACCTGCCTAGTATGGGCCAACAGGCCTGCTGCAGTGTTCCTCCTTTCTTATGTTTTTATGTGATGCAGGTCCTCTGGCATTTTCTTCCAAAAAAGGCCTGTTTCATCACAATTGAACACTTGTTGGGGGAGGAATTCTTCAGACTCTACGTACTCCTTGAATTCATGCACAAATTTTTCAGCCGCATGTTTGTTTGAACTTGCAGCCTCACCATGCCTTACAACACTGTATATGTCACTTCACTTCTTGAATTTTTCGAACCAGCCTTTGTTGGCCTTAAATTCACTAACAGCAGCACTCGTTCCAGGCATTTTCTTTACGAGATCCACATGCAAATGCCTTTCCTTTTCGCAAATTATCGACTGCACAACACTATCTCCCGCTAACTGTTTTTGGTTGATCCACACCAACAACAATTTCTCCACATCTTGGATTGTTTGTGATCTCTGTTTCATTATCACATTTACCCCTTTTGCAACATCAGCTTTCTTGATTTCTTTTTTCTTTGCCACAATGGAAGTGATTGGTGAATGGGGCTTGCCGTACATCCTGGCAAGGTCGGAAACACGTAAGCCACTTTCATATTTTTCTACGATTTCTTTCTTGAATTCTATCATGTTTCTCACTTTCTAGGAGCTTTCTTTGGGCCCATGGTGGCTTATTTAGCAGTCACACACAATAAACAAGCCCAAAAAACAATGGATTATTACGAAATGTTTCGCATGACCTCGCAGGGTTATGTTCACTCGTCGAGAAACAATGCCAGACTGACTCAGAATGCGTTTGTGGGAGGCTTTGTGTGCGCACAGAACTCGGATGTGTTCCATATGATGGACGAAAACAGAGGAAAGTCACGAAAACAGAGCCTATAGTTTGACGAAAAAAGTCGCCGAAAACTGAAAATCATGAAAACAGAACGTCACAAAAACGGAGGGTCCACTGTATATATAAAATATGCAGTAACTTTAAAACACTTGATAATCTGGAAAATTTCCAGACATGATCGATAGACATGGAGCTCACGGAGGATGTAAACAGAGTGGCTCGCGGATGCTGTATTAGTGAATCAGGGAGCTGTATAAACAAATTTTTTGGTTATAATTTGAAAATGTCCGTACTAGCAAATAGCCATAAAGCGAAGCACTGTTAAGAGGGGCCTTCCTGTATACTGTAGTTCTTAATCCTGTTATATTTTTTTTCCAATTTAGGAGGCCTTGTCCCAGTACTGGTATTTGTAATTACAGTACAGTGGACCCCCGGTTTACGTACAGCTCCAAACTCGAACAATTATGTAAGTGTATTTTTGTAAGTGCTTTTGTAAGTGTATTTTTGGGGGTCTAAAAGGACTAATCTAATTTACATTATTCCTTATGGGAACAAATTCGTTTGGTAACGGTACTTGAACAGCATTCTGGAACGAATTAATAACGTAAATCGGGGGTCCACTGTACTTAATTTTAGCTATATTATTAAAGCTTTTTCATGATTTCTCATCTTCAATAATTTGTCCATATAATTATTTAAAATTACCAATGGTTGTGGCACGTAACTACTTCCTCTTTTAAGTCAGTCCATTGGTCTACCACTCTGTGAAGATGATGGTCGATGAGCCTCTGAACCATGAACGAAATCGGACGAAAAGAAAAAAAAAATAATTTGTTACCCCTCCCCTTGTCAGACTTTATTTTACCCCAAAATGTCTCCAAAATGATATCCCACTGTAACCAGTCGGGTTTTGTTTTTCACGCCATGGCCACTAGGCCTAGTGCTTCCATCTGGTGGGCTTAGTTCTAACCTTGACCTGAGTTCACCAGATGTTGATTTTGCCTCACTACCACACCAGACAATCTAGCAACAGGACGCTCCCTCCCACAACTCTCTCGTCAGGCCGTCCATTGGCATGGGAGGGGCTAGCAACCTACTTGCTGCACTGTATATTGTACCAATAAACCTAAAGCATGCCATCCATAGAACCATCATTGTCCCACCAGATCATTCTTCCTTGATATACCTCAATGTATGACCAAATTAAAAAAGATGGAGAACTGGAGACAAACATAAAAACCAAGAATACAGTACAGTGGTCCCTCGGTTTTCGTGTATCTCCAAACTCGAACATTTATGTAAGTGTATTTTCGTAAGTGCTGTTGCAAGTGTATTTTTGGGGGTCTGAAATAGACTAACCTACGTGACATTATTTTTTAAGGAAGTAAATTCGTTCTGTAATGGCACTTGAGCAGCATTCTGGAACGAATTTTCAGTGAAAACCGAGGGACCACTGTACAAAAGACTAAGTAGTAATGCATTAGAAGTTTAATTATTCTATATGGTAAACCCTTGTATGGTACTAGGCAACATGTGGGAAGTTATATTCCTGGAAACCAGTGTTTATAAAATTAGGGCCTTAAAAACTGAAGAACATAACTTAGCACATTGTATTCAGCTTTTATCACTGAAATGCTTGAGGCACTATTGTGCTTGGGGTCTTCCCAGAGAAATGTCATTCTGTGTTGTGGGTTCTCTCAAGGCTCCTGTTGGCTTACGTCAAGGCTAGGAGGAAAAGGGAAATTCAGGGGCTTAGATAAAATGAATTAGCATGTTTTTAAACCTTGGACTGTAGCAATTTTTAGTGGGGGCAGTGAATATTTTGTTTAGTGTGTCTATTAGTATAAGAGTGCTATAAGTTCTGTTATATCCATTAAGGCCAAGAATCCATTATATCCATTATGGCCAAGAATATATGGTATTTTTTTATACATCCCAATGTAACTCGATAGATAGATACGATACGATACGATACAGATAGACACACAGATAGAGATACAGATCAGGATTCTGCTTGTTGACTTTGCCCAGTGCGGTCACAGCAGCTCTGACTTTCGGTTTTCAGTCTCCCTACGATCCCCGTTGGGGAGGGGAACTTATACCTTCATCACGATGAGCTATGCAAATCGTGTCAAGATCAAACCCAACAGTGGCACTGTGAATGATTCATCCAAACTTGCTCTAGCAGTTGCTGTTAAGAGTGTGCTACATGTGAAGTTCAACACCATATTGACCTTGAAAGAAGCATTTATTGTTGTCTGCAACGATGATGAAGATGCAGAGAAGCTACTCACTACAACAGCCACCACCACTCTCTCTGAAAGAGGATTTACAGTCATATCATCTCCAGCTCTCAGGGCAAGAAGAACAGTTTTCCTTAAGAAACTTGATAAGCTTCTTACAATTCAACCTATCGACGAACTCAAGACATCCATTGAAGATCAAAACTCATGGGCCACAGTGGAGAGCATCATGAAAATACCTACAGCTTCCTCCATGCTCAAGGTCACGTTTACCGACATCAACATGGCTGCCACTGCATTAGCCGACGGACTGGCTGTATATTATTACTTCGTCAGCCCCACCTGCATCGAAGCTGAGAGATTCCACTACATTTCTCACTGTTGGACCTGTTACTCGTATTCACACAACACCAACGACTGTCCTGTGAAGGAAAAGAAGTTTTGCACTACATGTAGTAGTGAAGGACATGATTTTAAATCATGCACAGCTGCTGCTCCACCAACACCATCTTGCCTCAACTGTAAAAGCAACGATCATCACACACTTGCTGCTAAGTGTCCCACTCGTAAAGACATTCTGAAGAAGACCCAAGAAGCAGCACAGAAAAGTCATCTTCAAAATCACCCACCTATGCTGCTATTACAAAACTACAAGCTACCACAACTAAAATTCTCCAAGCCTCCACGCAACCTACTACTACCAGCATCGCACCTGCCAGTGACCCCACCACCATTTACTACTGTATGATCTATGCTCATATGCATAATGCTGCTGTTCCTGGGACGTTCAACACCTCCATCAACGAACTCTTCAAATTAAACAACATGCCAGAGTTCAAATTCCCAGATTCTCCACCATCTTCTGTGATACTCAACAGCAACCAGCATCCTGTCGTCGTCACTCCAGCGGCTGCACCAACACCACCACTAGCTACTAATGACGTCACGCCAACAACAACTAATGAGAGCTCACCATCACCTCACACCTCTAACAAGAACCAATCAGCTGCCTCCCGCCAGTGGAGACACAGCCACTCCCCACAAAGAACCAATCACGGACCACCTCTGCCAAGCCCCGACTCCACCACCACCAGGACCTGTCACTCGTTCTGCAGCCCAAGCTTGCAACCCACCCACTGCTGCTCCTAACACAGATACTGACGTTGACAAGGTGCAAACCTTCATAGGGGTTTACTTTGTCACCACCAACCAATATTCCGAGATAATGTATGCCAAGGAACTTCACCAGCGTCTTCGGGATGGAACTGTCAAGTATACCCTTGATCAGGGCACCAACTACTCCTACTCAGTCATCCTAAATGATATTCTACTAGAAGACGTATACCCTTTTAAAATGGATTACATCACTGGAAAGAAATTCAAGTCTCTTGTGAATGGATCTCCTACTCATCTGACATTAGACAACACTAATTCTCCCGACTCCAAGACCCAGTAATCAACTCATCACTGTGCAGTGTGACTGCCTTCTCGACCTCCTGCCCGCTCTGCCGCCCTGCCATCCTGCCGCCCTGCCGCCCTGTCGTCTTCCTCGCTCCAGTGAGCCAGCACTACCGTCCACCACCCCGCTGAGTCATCGCTTACAGTACGTCTGTACCACCTGCTCCACAGTGGTTGGGCCACTGATCTTTCATTCCCTCCTCGCCTACACCATCCCATCCTTTTCCAGAATTTCCATCCTTCCCCATCCTTCTTCCTTCCCCATCTCGTCGATTCTTCGGCCATAAAGATCGAAGATCAAGATCAATGTAACTCAAAGAAGAAGAAAACACTTTCAACATCACTCATTCTAACTCTTTCCAAAACTGCCCTGAAACAACAATTCACATGACCCTTTGAATCATAACATGCCACCCATCCTTCAGAATGCTAGCACCACTACTTTCCTCTACAACTTAAGTCTGGCTAACTGGTTTCCTTGAATCCCTTCATAGATGTTGCATTGTTCACACTCCAACAACACATCAAATCACAAAAAACTGTTTTTCTGCCTTCTTATCTAACACACTTGCAAGGTGAATGCCGGATTCTCATAACAGTGCTACTTAAAACCTCATCCACATGCACCTTCCAATCATTTCTGGTATGTCCAATATACAGTGGACCCCCGAGTAACGAACAAAATTCATTCCAGAAGCCTGCTCAAGTGCCATTACCGAACGAATTTACTCCCTTAAGAAATAATGTCAAGTAGGTTAGTCCATTTCAGACCCCCAAAAATACACTTACAAAAGCACTTACAATATTATACTTACATAATTGTACGATTTCCGGGGTGTTCGTAACTCGGGGGTCCACTGTACCACCTTCCATCCTGCAGATTTATACACTCTTTTGGTCAACCTGTCTTACTTCATTCTCTTTAAATGGTCAAATAATCTCAGCAACTTCTCCTCCACTTATTGAAATACGTACAGTGGACCTCGGAAATCGAACACTCTTAACTCGCTCTTTTATGTAAGTTTATTATTGTAAGTGCTTTTATAGGTGTATTTTTGGGGGTCTGAAATGGACTAATCTAATATACATCATTCCTTATGGAAATAAATTCGTTTGGTAACAGCACTTGAACAGCATTCTGGAATGAGGAATGTTCGATTTCCGGGGGTCCACTGTATACCCTTCATACCATCATTTTTGGTTTATGACCCTTAACTAGTTTCTTCCTAACTACATTATTATAATCATGGGAGTGCTAAACCCTTAGGATTATACAACGCATGTGGGGAGGATGGAAGATATTCAGGATCAATTCAAGGAACCGGAGCACAGATCCAATTCCCTAGATCAAGAGCTCCTCACCAGCGACAAGGAACCTCAATTGAGGGGTTTCCTAACTACAATAGTTTATGTGAAGCTGTTAATCTGTAATTTTTCTCTTGTTTCTTTGTTAACCTCTTCAGGATTCTTGTTTGTTTTATGTTATACAGTGGACCCCCAGTTTACGATAGTCTCCAAACTCGCTCTTTTATGTAAGTTTATTTTTGTAAGTGCTTTTGTAAGTGTATTTTTGGGGGTCTAAAAGGACTAATCTAATTTACATTATTCCTTATGGGAATAAATTCGTTCGGTAATGGCACTTGAACAGCATTCTTGAACGAAAAAATGACGTAATCCGGGGGTCCACTGTATATTGCTTTTACAGGATAATCTTTATATTGTTCACAGGATTGAATTGCATGATAAGGAGCATTTGTTTGTTTTGTCAGGATTGGTGAGCCATGAACAAGGGAATGTTAAAGCGGCTGCTGTCAGCATTGATGTATGGCGTCTGCTCCTTCCTTATTGTGGTGGTTAATAAAACTGTCCTTACATCCTACAAGTGAGTACCCATAACCCTTGTACATAGCAACTGTCTTGGTTGTTTATTTTTATATTACTAGTAATATTTTCTTACACCTTTTTCAGGTATTTTTAAAATCATATCGTGGAAATGTTGGGCATGTTTCCTTATACCTGTTGCCCTGTTCACCTAGCAGTAAGTACGTACATGGGTGTTAATCGGCTGACGTGGATCCCATCCCGGGGGGGTGGGGCAGTATACCTCAGATAGGGCTAGGCTTTGAAATGAGGTGAGGTAGGATAACGGTTGTTATTCTGTAAAATTGATTTAGTGTAAAAAATATAAGACAGACACACACACACACATATGAGAGAGAGAGACAGACAGACAGACAGATATACACACACACGAAAGAGAGAGAGAGACAGACATACACACACAAAAATTCAGGTGTGCACAACAGAGATGCGACATCACAGGTGTATTTCACACCTGACAGAAACACCACTCTCCCTGTTAACCACCACCACCACTTCCCTCTCACCCTCATCACCTCTACCTCCTTCCCACTGCCCTCATCATTCCCATCTTCTCATTACCTGGAGTATACCTGGAGAGCGTTCCAGGGGTCAACGCCCCTGCGGCCCGGTCTGTGACTAGGCCTCATGTTGGATCAGGCTGATCAACCAGGCTGTTACTGCTGGCTGCACGCAGTCCAACGTACGAACCACAGCCTGGCTGGTTAGGTACCGACTTTAGGTGCCTGTCCAGTGCCTGCTTGAAGACAGCCAGGGGTCTATTGGTAATCCCCCTTATGTATGCTGGGAGGCAGTTGAACAGTCTTGGGCCCCTGACACTTATTGTGTTGTCTCTCAACGTGCTAGTGGCACCCCTGCTTTTCATTGGGGGGATGTTACATCGCCTGCCGAGTCTTTTGCTTTCGTTGGGAGTGACTCTCGTGTGCAAGTTTTGTACTAATCCCTCGAGAATTTTCCACGTGTATATAATAATGTATCTCTCCCGCCTGCGTTCTAGGGAGTACAGGTTTAGGAACTTCAAGCGTTCCCAGTAATTGAGGTGGTTTATCGCAGTTATGCGTGCCGTGAAGGTTCTCTGCACATTTTCTAGGTCAGCAATTTCACCTGCCTTGAAAGGTGCAGTTAGTGTGCAGCAATATTCCAGCCTAGATAGAACAAGCGACCTGAAAAGTGTCAACACGGGCTTGGCATTACCTCTACCTCCTTCCCACTACCCTCATCATTCCCATATTCTCATTATCTCTACCTCCTTCCCACTACCCTCATCATTTCCATTTTCTCATTACCTCTACCTCCTTCCCACTACCCTCATCATTCCCACCTTCTCATTACCTCTACCTCCTTCCCACTACCCTCATCATTCCCATCTTCTCGTCACCTCTGCCTCTTTCCTACCACCCCATCTCCTTCCCATCACCCTAATCTCCTTCCCATCACTCTAATCTCCTTCCCATCACCCTAACCTCCTTCCCATTAACCTAATCTCCTTCCCATCACCCTAATCTCCTTCCCATCACCCCACCACCTTCCTTCTTTCTCTTGAACACCACAGCACCAGGTGCTACCTCACTGGAGAGAAAATTAAACTTACACCCCTGCTGGCCATGCCCATGGCAGTAAAACTTACGTACCTGTGTGTTCGCTGGTTGTTGTGGGTCTCATCCTGGGAAAAAATGTTTTTGAAAATTCTTGTCCCACTGGAATGTCAAATCATGTGTAAGAACACTGCAGTCCCGTATAAGAAATTCTAGTAGAAGATAGGTAGGTACCTGATAGAAGCATTCATGTTTTGGGGAAAGGCATGTACATGTAGTAAATATATTATAATATTATTATGTATTTGTTTATCACCATCACCACCACCCCTTCTCACTATCATCACCACCTCCCCTCCCTGCCACTACTACATCCCCTCTCTACCGCTACCACCTCCCCTCACTCCCACCTCCCCTCACTCCCACCTCCCCTCACTCCCACCTCCCCTCACTACCACCTCCCCACACTTCCACTACCACCTCCCCTCACTACCATTACCACCTTCCCTCACTACCATTACCACTTCCATACTCTTTGGCACGAAACATAAACTGAGGAGGGTACATAATTTTAATGTCCGGTATAATGGGGAACCCATTACTTCAGTTTCCTCAGTAAAATATCTGGGAATCCCTTTTGACCCATGCATGTCAGGAGAATTGATAAGGAACAGTGTAGTAAAGAAAGCGAATGCCAGACTGAAGTTCCTCTACAGACAAGCACAGTGTCTACCTACTGAGGCTCCCAGGACCCTATGTCTAGCCGTTATAGTCATATGGACTACGCTTGCTCTTCATGGTACTTTGCCTTGCCAAAAAAACAAAAACTGAAAGATAAACTGCAAATCACCCAGAACAAAATGGTAAGTTTCATCCTGGACCTGGGTCCAAGAGAACATGTAGGCCAGGATGAATTACAAAAAATGGATATGCTGAATGTGGAAGACAGAGTAAAACAACTGAAGTTAAATCAAGTTTATAAAATTGCTCACAGTGTCCAGAATATCTTGCTGCCAGTTTTGTCAAGGCTGAGAACCAAAGCAATCATAGTACTAGGGAGGAGAGAGCACAATTTTGTAGTACCCACAGTCAGTGGCCAGGCTTTAAACATTTTTTATTGTACAGCATTAAAGGAATGGAACAGATTGCCTGCACATGTCAAAGCCAGTCATAGCATGAGCCAGTTCAGGAAGACAGCCAAAAGGTACCTAATGAATGTAGCGACAGAAAGGGAGGAGAATGATTTTATATTTTTTAGCTAACGCATGTAAGTGTAAATAATAAAACGATATTATCTCCTTCATAGTATAATAATAAGGTATTAAAAGGACCCCAATGGAAATAAGTCACTTTGACTTTTTGGGTTATCATAGGTTCTCTACACATATGCTGCTATGTATGATAATCTATGTAACTGTATTTGTGTATACCTGAATAAACTTACTTATTCCCCTCACTACCACCCCTCACTACAACTACCACCTCCCTTCTTCACCACAACCACCGCCCCCTCGTTACCACCACCCCTTCACAACCGCCACCCCTTCACAACCGCCACCCCTTCACAACCACCATTTCCCCCTCCTCACCACTACTTCCCCCTCCTCACCACTACTTTCCCCTCCTCACCACTACTTTCCCCTCCTCACCACTACTTCCCTTCATCACCACCATTCTCTCACCATAAAGTTGTGCTGGTGACAAGCTTGAATATGGATGCCAGGTCTACTCAACGTGG
>WNWK01020417.1:0-35885 GCA_009830355.1 Cherax destructor | reverse complement strand
TAGTGTCGATGTGATAAACATCCTCAAAATCGTGGGCAGAACAGTAGCCGCTGTTGCCGGTTGTATCACTCCTGTTACCATATCAATACAAACAGTATTGGACTGTCGTCTGCCAGCCACCATCATGTTACTGAAAACGAAGTTGTGCCTAGTTGCCACCAGGGGACAGAGCTCAGCACAGCACACCCGTACGCCACAAGAGCCACTGTTTCCGTGTTGAGTCTGCCCCCACACACTCACCCGAATTACTTATTTTCATACTTTCTAGTACAATGTCATACTGTAACCCACCAGATGGTACAGTATATTAAAGTATAATATTACTTAAGTTGATATAGAGATATACTGAATATACATAAGTAAGTTACAGAAGCTATGCACTTAGTGGTGTGTAGGAGCCTAATTCCAGCTGCCATTTAATTGTACATATTTATAACACTAGACATCATTTTTTGTTCAGTAAATTTCTAATAATTTTTATAGTTAGTATCATTTCTCCGAATTGTAATCCAATTACAGAACTCAAACTATGTGTTATGGAAAGAATACTTGACCACACACCAATGAGTGCAGAGTTAATTTGTCAAACTTATTACGAGCCAGAAACAGGCTAGATGACAGAATAATAATATTAATAATAATAATAATAATAATAATAATAGCTTTATTTACTACAAGTACATGAACAAGGTATACATTCCTAGGTGACATCAATGACATACTACTATATAGAAAGCCACTTGTTATGCAGAGAATTTCGGGGAAATTAGGTCAATTTTGTCCCAGGATGCGACCCACACCAGTCGACTAAAATTGACTTCTGTCATATCATTCACATATACCATATCATTCACATATACCAAAAATAGCACTGGTCCTAGGACTAACCCCTGTGGAAGCAACAGAGGTCCAGCTGTTATGTTACAGCTTTATACATCATTAGTAAGGCCTCACCTAGATTACACAGCAAAGGTTTGCAACAAGACTAGTCCCGGAGCTAAGGGGTATGTCCTACGAGGAGAGGTTAAGGGAAATCGACCTGACGACACTGGAGGACAGGAGAGATAGGGGGGACATGATAACGACATATAAAATACTGAGAGGAATTGACAAGGTTGACAGAGACAGAATGTTCCAAAGATGGGACACAGCAACAAGGGGACACAGTTGGAAGTTGAAGACTCAGATGAATCACAGGGATGTTAGGAAATATTTCTTCAGTCACAGAGTGGTCGGGAAGTGGAATAGCTTGGGAAGCGATGTAGTGGAGGCAGGTTCCATACACAGCTTTAAGAAGAGGTATGATAAAGCTCGTGGCGCAGGGAGAGTGACCCAGTAGCGGCCAGTGAAGAGGCGGGGCCAGGAGCTATGTCTCGACCCCTGCAACCACAACTAGATGAGCACAACTAGGTGAGCACACACACACACACACACACACACACACACACTCACACACACACGCCCCGATGGCATGGTGGCTAGCGCTCTTGCTTCACGCACGGAGGGCCCGGGTTCAATTCCCGGCGGGGCCGAAACATTTCGAAGTGTTTCGTTACACACACACACACACACACATACAACAGGCCTAGTGTCTAATCGACATGTGCCTAGGACAAAATGGTAACTAACACACATATACACAAGCAAGATAAAGTGAAATCAGTGTGTGAACAGTGAAAGAAGCACAGTAAATAAAATTATATTATATAAAGAGAAGAAAAGGAATGGACAAATAAACACATAAGCAGAATAATGTGATCCTTTATTGACAACGTTTCGCCCACGTAGTGGGCTTTATCGAGTCACAAACAGATCTACCTGGATAGGATTTAGTCAGGTGGAGAATGCTGGGTCAGGTGGAGAATGCTGCATGTGACAGTCTTCAAAGTAGGGTGATAGTTCAAAACCTTGGGTAACATAAAAAGAGATTGGACAAGTATATGGGTAGACCTTCTGCAGGAGGAGGCGGGGTCATAGTGGTACCATCCACTAGTCGAAGTAGGTCTTCGTCCAAACGTTGGACAAGTATCAAGATCCCATGATGTTGCAGTGTCTGACAGAGTGATAAATGGTTTAAAAGCGACAAGTGTCAATGTTGTTGAACAGTGTTGATCTTGTTGAACAGTCTTGGTGTTGTTGAACAGTCTTGGTGTTGTTGAACACAAACATGAGAAGCGAGGCATATGCTGAGTATTGTTGATTATTGCATCTCAGCAGCTGCTGATCAGTGCAGCTTGTACTGATTAGTGCAACTGGTGCTGACCAGGACACAAGATGCTGAGCACTGGTGCTGACCATGACACTGAGGTGCTGAGCACTGGTGCTGACCATGACACTGAGGTGTTGAGCAACTATAGCTAGTGCTCAGCACTCTGTACAACTAGTTGCATACCTTTGGCTAATCTTTTCAATATATCACTACAAACTGGCATAGTGCCAGACAAGTGGAAAATGGCAAATGTAATACTTATTTACAAGGCAGGTGACAGGTCCTTAGCTTCGAACTAAGTTTAGATTTAGAAAGGATATAGGAAAGTATTGGTTTGGAAATAGGGTAGTTGATGAGTGGAACAGTCTGCCTAGTAGGGTTATTGAAGCTAGGACCTTGGGTAGTTTCAAATTTAGGTTGGATAACTTCACAAATTTGGATAGTGACAGACAAGTGGGAGAATTGGCAAAGCTAATATCTTATTGAAAATGGGGTGAGCTATTCCCGTTAGTGACGATCTATAGACCTAAGCCTTATCCAACAGTGTGAGTGTTAACTTTTAATGAATCATATGTTCCGTATGCAATAGTAGCCATCTTAAAGGAAAATTGATAATGAATTTCAACACGCCCCTTGCTGTTCTTAAAGAATTTACGTTCTTCTTACAATTTACTTTCTTTAAGGAAAGGTAGATCATTGTATTGAATATGATATTGTGTATATGGACTTCAGTAAGGCTTTCGATAGAGTTCCTCATCAGAGGTTATTGAGGAAACTTAAGCACACGGAATAGAAGGAGAAATTTTTTCCTGGGTAGAGGCATGGTTGACAAATAGGCGGCAGAGAGTTTGCATAAATGGGGAGAAATCAGAATGGGGTCACGTCACAAGCGGTGTTCCACAGGGGTCAGTGTTGGGCCCCTTGTTGTTCACAATTTACATAAACGACATAGATGAGGGAATAAATAGCGACATAAGCAAATTTGCTAATGGTACCAAAATAGGCCATCCAATTCATTCTAATGAGGACATTAGAGCACTCCAGGAAGATTTGAATAGACTGATGCAGTGGTCGGAGAAGTGGCAGATGCAGTTTGATGTAGACAGATGCAAAGTTCTAAATGTTGGACAGGAAAATAACCATGCTACATATAAACTAAATAATGTAGATCTTAATATTACTGATTGCGAAAAGGATTTAGGAGTTCTGGTTAGCAGTAATCTGAAACCAAGACAACAGTGCATAAGTGTTCGTAATAAAGCTAACAGAATCCTTGGCTTCATATCTTGAAGTATAAATAATAGAAGTCCTCAGGTTGTTCTTCAACTCTATATATCTTTGGTTAGGTCTCATTTAGATTATGCTGCACATTTTTGGTCACCGTATTACAGAATGGATATAAATGCACTGGAAAACGTACAGAGGAGGATGACAAAGTTGATCCCATGTGAAGACATCCCAGCGAAGACCATCTCTACAAAGACCGTCGAGAACGTCATGCACACCGCCAGTCGAGGTAAGAACATTGTTTTAGTTGGGGATAGTCAGATTAAGTTTATGGATAGGGAATTTTGTCTTAAGGATAGGAATAGGAGGCAGAGGGTGTGTTATCCTGGGGCTGGGATGAAGGATATTGTTAGCCGTCTGGACGACATCATGAGAGGTAATGGGAGCAATCCTATTATCTGTCTCAGTGCTGGAGGCAACGATGTTGGCAGACGTAGGAGTGAGGAGTCTTCATTTTCTATTTTCCTAGTCTGTACTCTATTTCCGGTCTTCTTGCTCCTTCCCCAATCTTCATAGCCTTGCATTTACTGTGATTGAATTCAAGCAATCACTTATCTGACCACCTTTGCAATTTCTCATCATCAGTTTTACATCATCAGCAAACAGGGATATATCTGAATCAATCTCATCTGGAATGTCTGGAATTTTTAACACTTACTTCCTCTCAGTTTTTACACAGGAAGATACTAGCGATATTCCATAAATAATAAATTATGTAGAACAGGACGATAGTAAACTATGCACGATTAGGGTCACAAGTGACATGGTCCTTAGGCAAATAGATAAATTAAAACCTAACAAATCCCCAGGCAGTGATGAACTGTATGCAAGGGTTCTAAAGGAATGTAAAGAGGAGCTTAGCAAACCTATGGCTAATCTTTTCAATATATCACTGCAAACTGGCATGGTGCCAGATAAGTGGAAAATTGCAAATGTAATACCTATTTTCAAAGCAGGAGACAGGTCCTTAGCTTCAAACTATAGACCAATAAGCCTAACCTCCATAGTGGGAAAATTTATGGAATCAATAATTGCCGAGGCAATTCGTAGCCATCTTGAAAAGCATAAATTAATCAACGAATCTCAGCACGGTTTTACAAAAGGGCGTTCCTGTCTTACAAATTTAATAACTTTTTCACTAAGGTATTTGAGGAGGTAGATCATGGTAATGAATATGATATTGTGTATATGGACTTCAGTAAGGCTTTTGATAGTCCCACATCAGAGACTATTGAGGAAAATTAAGGCACACGGAATAGGAGGAGATTTTTTTTCCTGGATAGAGGCATGGTTGACAAATAGGCAGCAGAGAGTTTGCATAAATGAGGAGAAATCAGAGTGGGGAAGTGTCACAAGCGGTGTTCCACAGGGGTCAGTATTGGGCCCCTTGTTGTTCACAATCTACATAAACGACATAGATGAGGGAATAAATAGCGACATAAGCAAGTTTGCCGATGACACCAAAATAGGCCGTCCAATTCATTCAAATGAGGACATTAGAGCACTCCAGGAAGATTTGAATAGACTGATGCAGTGGTCGGAGAAGTGGCAGATGCAGTTTAATATAGATAATTGCAAAGTTCTAAATATTGGACAGGACAATACCCATGCCACATATAAACTAAATAATGTAGATCTTAATACTACTGATTGCGAAAAGGATTTAGGAGTTCTGGTTAGCAGTAATCTAAAACCAAGACAGCAGTGCATAAGTGTTCGCAATAAAGCGAACAGAATCCTTGGCTTCATATCAAGAAGCATAAATAATAGGAGTCCTCAGGTTGTTCTTCAACTCTATATATCCTTGGTTAGGCCTCATCTAGATTATGCTGCACAGTTTTGGTCACCGTATTACAGAATGTATATAAATGCTCTGGAAAACGTACAAAGGAGGATGACTACTTTGATTCCATGTATCAGAAATCTTCCCTATGAGAATAGACTGAGGGCCCTGAATCTACACTCTCTAGAAAGGCGTAGAATTAGGGGGGATATGATTGAGGTGTATAAATGGAAAAAAGGAATAAATAAAGGTGATGTAAATAGCGTGCTAAAAATATCTAGTATTGACAGGACTCGCAGCAATGGCTTTAAGTTGGATAAATTCAGATTCAGGAAGGATATAGGAAAGCATTGGTTTGGTAATAGAGTTGTCGATGAGTGGAACAAACTCCCGAGTACAGTTATAGAGGCTAAAACGTTGTGTAGTTTTAAAAATAGGCTAGATAAATATATGAGTGGGTGCGGGTGGGTGTGAGTTGGACCTGACTGGTTTGTGCTACTAGGTCAGATGCCGTGCTCCTTCCTTAAGTGAATGTAACCTGACCTGGCTGGGTCGGGGCATTGGCTTAAGCCAGTGGGAGAATTTGGACATGCCTCGCATGGGCCAGTAGGCCTGCTGCAGTGTTCCTTCTTTCTTATGTTCTTTCTTCTTATGTTCTTATATTACAGAATAGATATAAATTAGTTAGAAAACATTCAGTGTAGAATGACTAAATTATTACATAGCATTAGAAATCTTCGGTATGCAGAGAGATTGAGGACCCTAAAATTACATTCACTTGTAAGACGAAGAATGAGGGACACATGATCAAAGTGTATAAGTGGAAGATAGGTATTAATAAAGGGGATATAAATATGGTCTTGAGGATATCTCTCCAAGGGAGAACCCGCGATAATGGATTCAAATTAGATAAGTTAGATTTAGAAAGGATATAGGAAAGTACTGGTTTGGTAATAGGTAGTTGATGAGTGGAACGGTCTGAATAGTAGGGTTATCGAAGCTAAAACCTTGGGTAGTTTCAAATTTAGGTTGGATTAATACATGAGTGAGAGGGGTTGGATTTGAAATTGGGACTTGCAAGTGAATAAATGGAATTGTCAAAGCTTATTGCTTGGGTAGCGTTTATTGTTAGTGGGTTAGATTTGTGAAGAACGTGCCCAGTATGGGCCAAAAGACCTATTGCAGTGTTCCTCCTTTCTTATGTTCTTATGAACCCCGCGCATCACAGGTGCCCACTCTGACACCTCGTCACGTACCATGACTCATTGTTGCCTCCCTAGCAGGTATTCTTTGATCTACTGCAGCACCTTTCCTGTTATGTGCGCCTCATCCTTTAGCTTTTGCACTAATCTCTTGTGAGGAACTATGTCGAAGGCCGTCTTGAAGTCCAAAAAAATGCAATCTACCCACCCCTATCTCTTGTGTCTTAATTCCGTTACTTTGTCATAAAACTCCGGTAGGTTTGTGAGATGAATTCCCTTCCCTGAAACCTTGCTGGTTGTCGTTTTTAAACTTGTTCCTTTCTAGGTGCTCATCCACTCTCTTCCTGATAATCTTCTGCATTACTTTGCACACTATACATGTCAGTGACACTGGTCTTTAGTTTAATGCCTCATATCTGTCTCCTTTCTTAAAAAATTGGGTCTACATTAGCCGTCTTCCATACCTCAGGTAGTTAACAAGTTTCTACTTCCTCTCTAAGGACCCACGGAGAGATTTTGTCTGGTCCCATCGCCTCTGAGGTATCTAGTTCACTTAGCTGTTCACACCAACTCCAAGGCTGAGTGACCGATTACCTCATCTTTTGTATATAGTTCTACTGTCTTGAAGTTTTGTCCTAGAATCAGTATTGATAAATCCACTGGATGGCGAAACATCTGCCCAGATGTTGAAGATTGAGACACTTATGCAACATATGGGAATCTTTATTAAGGCAACGTTTCGCCACACAGTGGCTTCATCAGTCCAATACAAAACAGAAAGGTGTAAGGAGAGGAGGAGTTTGAGGTAATCAGTCCCTCGGCCTGGAGTCGATGTGTTCAGTCCATCAATCTTGTAGAAAGGATGTAAACAGCCTTGCTGTCTGCATAGACAGCCATGTTGTCTGCCAGCTGAGTTCATATTTCGTGCCATGCTAGTTTCCATAGTATTCCGCCAGAGGGCAAGCCTGGTAGGCGTACCCACGTCAACCAGACCCACCCTGGCCCTCTCTTACTAACACAATGGCCTTCATTCAGACAACAAGGCCTACTCCTCTCTCGCAAGGCATGGCCCACCCGGGCCATGGCCACTAACACACAGCCTGTGTACTCACCCTTTATTACAAATAAAGTAAGAAGCCTCCGAAGCCTTATCATTTCAACCACACTACCAAGAAGACGCCAAATAACTATCGTTGTAAATGGTGGAAGCGGTGCCTCGCAGCAGTTGTGTTTGCCCGAGAGGGGAGGAAGAGGAATGAAGTTTGTCTTCATTTCATCAGCCTACACAAGAAGCATCCATCTCTCAATGAGTTATCCTGATGTCGTGTCTGCAAATCTCAGCATCCAGACACAGGTACATGTAGGATCTAGGCCGAAATTTGTTGAATTCTCCGAGAAATGACGTCACTGACTCTACGCACAGCGTCCCATGCTGTTTCTCAGTCACATGCTCAGCCTTGCCAGCATGTTCTGCTGTTGTTGTTCAGCTCAGCACAACTATTTCAGCACTTCAGAGGTAAGTTAGTGGTGATTTCAGCGTCTAGTGTGTCTCCCTCGTGTATAGGTAGGGTGAGAGTAGGAAGCGGCCGGAGTTCCTTGCCTCTCAACCACTCACACCGCCACACACTCACACCACTATGCTCTCACTCCCTCTGCTGTTTCCTGTGAATTTCCTTGTGAATTCTTGCCAGAACTGTGTATCTGAGTGTCGAGGCCACTCGAAGCCATGTGTGACCAAGCCACGTGGGATGATCACCAAGCCGCGTGATCAGCAAGCCACGTGGGGTGTTACCGAAGCCAGACTCCCAAGCCATGCTGTGGTCTGCTGCCACATCAACCCATGACGTCACGATGCTGCCGACTCCACGATGTCACTCCACTGACGTCACTCTCGATGTCACCCCATGACATCCGTCACGACGTCACTCCACTGATGTCACTCGCGATGTCACCCCATGATATCCATCATGACGTCACTCCATGACGTCCCCTCGCGACGTCTGCTGACGTCACTCGCGATGTCAGTCCATGACATCCATCATGACGTCACTCCAGGACGTCATCGAGTGTTCTAGTTTCACAGTGAGCATTTTATTTTCATTATTTTCGAGGAGTTTGAAAGAAGATATAAGTCGAGTGTTCATTAATTTCTCTCAGTCAGTGTTCTCACATGTTCGAGTATTGCTTAGTGACGATTTTTATACAGAAAAGCGTCATTTGCCAGTAAGCTGTTGTACCACATGTGCAGTATGTGTGCAGTTTTCTCGTGTGTCCTATGTAGCACCTGTGTGTTACTTTGTCACCCGGTGTGACCTGCGCCCCGCACGATTGACAGCTGACATTTGTCAGTCCAGGCGTCAGTTACGAGCGTTCAAGCGCCTTGTACAGAAAGCTCTTATTGTTCACCGCTCGTAGATGCCTTTGCTGAATCATACCTGCGACGATTCTTCCATCGAGACCGTTCCACTTCACCTCCTAGACAGTCAGTCCAGTTATTGCATATGTACAGTCTGGGGACGCTTATACTGCCCTCTCCTGTAACCTCAACTGTCGAGAGATTTCACTCGTCAAGCCGCAGTTAAGCCTGTTGGCAGGCGACTATCAGCCTCGTGTCACAGCTTCAGTGAGCAGCCTGCACAAAGTTGATGTCACTTTGACTGCTAGCCCACTCACTGCAGTATGGTGTATGCTGTTACGACCTCCAGATGTTTCGCCGAGTCGTCCCTGTCACGACTCACTCCACACTCGCCAGCAGCGACAGCCCCAGCGACAGTACCAGTCGAAGAATGTCCTCCTGAGTCACTTGCTATCAGAAGTCCTGCTCAGTTGTGACTACTGACGATGCCTCACTCGAGGGCACCAGCAGGTTGTGCCCCAGGTTGAGTGAACCCTGCAGCGACTACTACGATGTCTGCTTCACCGTCCCAGAGGAGACCGTAACCTGTTATGTCACAGCTCAGCCGCAGCTTGTCTCCCGTGTTGCACTATGTGTCCAGACGCAGGAAGGCGTGCAGTGCTGCATCGACGCTCACTGCCTTAGACCACGAAGCACACCTTTTTTTTCTTCTCTCTCTGGAGGAAGTTTTTTTTTTTCCATGTCCATATGTTTATGTATATATGTTCTTCTTTCGTGTTCTGTGACCTGTTCTTGCGAGAGAGACCTAAGTTTTTTTTTACTGCCAGACATGGTCAGGGACGACCATGGGTGCATAGCCGAGTGATGTAGACAACCTTGCTGTCTGCATAGACAGCCATGCTGTCTGCCAGCTGAGTTCATATTTCGTGCCATGTTAATTTCCATAGTAGTCCGCCAGAAGGCAAGTCTGGTAGGTGTACCTACGTCAACCAGACACGCCCTGGCCCACTCTCACTAACGCAGCGGCCTTCACTCAGACAACAAGGCCTACTCCTCTCTCTCTCGCAAGGCATGGCCAACCTGGGCCATGGCCACTAACACACAGCCTGTGTACTCACCCTTTATTACAAATAAAGTAAAAAGCCTCCAAAGCCTTATCATTTCAACCATGCTACCAAGAAGATGCCAAATAACTATCGTTATAGTACAGCATAGGGCCGTAGAAGTGGCTTATATACTGTAGTCAGGTGAGGCGAAGCAGGAGGAGACGGGGTCATAGTGGTACCATCCACTAGTCGAAGTAGGTCTTCATCCAAAGGTTGGACAAGTATTGAAGAATTTCTTGTATCAAGATCCAATGATGTTGCCTCATTTGACTACAGTATAAAAGCCATTTCTACGGCCCTATGATGTACTTTCTACAAGATTGATGGACTGAACACATCGACTCCAGGCCGAGGGACTGATTACCTCAAACTCCTCCTCTCCTTACACCTTTCTGCTCTGTATTGGACTGATGAAGCCACTGTGTGGCGAAACGTTTCCTCAATAAAGATTCCCATATGTTGCATAAGTGTCTCAATTTTCAACTTGTCGGTATTGTATACAATTTTTTTAACTACCTGGGATATACGCACAAACTTTTAGAGGTATATTTACAAAAGTAAAAACTTTAATAAAGGAGACGCTCATTAAAAAAAAAAAGAGTAACGTAACTATTCTTATGTACTGTTAAAAAAAACAGGACATGAATATTAAAATACATAATACCTAAAAGGTAATTACAAAACAGGGACACACTTGTCCAGACCTGTGAAATTACAATACAGGAAGGTTGATAATTACATGTTGCTCGAAGCCTGGTTGAGCTCTACGACAATTCCTGCGCTGTAGGACTCCATATGTTTAGCGCTTCTTTTTTATTATAATAATAATCTACGACCAGTGACGCTGGACAAGTAAACTGCGTCCTGCTACCTACTTTCCAATAAGACAGATATTTGTAATTGCCAACTCTTATAAGTGCTACGTGGATGCGAATTATTTATAACTGCGAAGTTTTCTCGTAATGAGTCTTGAGGAGTCTGGTAGTAGCAACGAAATATATTTCCTTTGAGTACTCTGCTCTAAGGTACTTATGAGTTTTGTTCAGTTTTCAAGAAAATAACTAACGCCTTGAGACAATGGACAGTGTAGGCATTGAGTACGTAGTTGTGCTCACCACCACATTGAGTACCTAGTTGTGTCCACCACACATTGAGTACCTAGTTGTGTCCACCATCACATTGAGTACCTAGTTGTGCCCACTACCACATTGATTACCTAGTTGTGCCCACCACCACATTGAGTACCTAGTTGTGTCCACCACCACATTGAGTACCTAGTTGTGTCCACCACCACATTGAGTACCTAGTTGTGCCCACTACCACATTGATTACCTAGTTGTGCCCACCACCACATTGAGTACCTAGTTGTGCCCACCACCACATTGAGTACCTAGTTGTGCCCACCACCATCATATGAAAATGAAATTTGATTTGTATATATTATGTTTATCCGTGGTGAGTTTTTTATCAAGAAATATAAATTAAAAATTTATTAATCTAGTTGCATAATACCAAACAAAAAACTTGATTTCTCCTTTTTTTATGTCTTTTTTCGTTTTGTTTTCATCGTCTTATTTTTAAAGAGGTCGTCGACGACCGAGTTCTCGAGTAGTGAACCAGGGAATAGTTTTACAGAGATAATTCATGCACTGTGAGCACTTCTCTGCTATGTTTCCGTGACTTATTATCTACCTACAGGCAGGCGAAGTACCCAGTACTAACCACTTGGAAGTGGCTGTTCTCTGAGCTCCTCCACTTATTACAACGTTAAGGTTGTGTGTGGAGTCCTGGAGTATTGTTGACGCCTCAGAGGGCCTTCCTGCCCACCTTAGCTGAACATGAGTAGTTCTTTTACTGTAGGACTGGCAATATTACGAGAGCATGTGTCATCTCCAGCACCACATGCCTGCCTCCCAGGTGTCCTGGTCTAGGTTACGTGCTAGGTAAACACCTCTCTATATTTTGGTTTTTCGGAAGGGGAACCTTTCGCATGTACTTAATTTTTTTTTTCCCCTTTTTTTTTTATCTGCCTCCATCTTTTCGCTTTTATTTTGCTAATAACTCGAGAAGGCCTCATACAATCGGCTTCAAAATTTCAATGTATGTGCACGGTCCGTAGGGCCAGATTCTTGGAAGAATTGTTTTTTTTTGTGGAGGCCTATGACTAAATTTATTGAATTGTGGAAAATCTTGATAATTTCCTGTGATTTGTGTGTAATAATTGATGGGAATAACAATGTTTATAAAGTAGTGTTGGTGAGTAATGTTAATATGGCTTTTAAAAGGTGATAATTCACAGTGAATCAATATACCTCCTATAATTTCCTTATTCTAATCAGTTACTTAAGTAAAGTGTAATTATTGTAATATTGGTAAAGTTAATATCCTGATAAGGAAAATGTATTACACACCTGGAAGTGTCACTGAATTTAAATTAATATAAGTATACAAGATAAACGTCTGGAGGAGAGAGTAAGACATGGCATAACAGGAAGTACAGACCAGCGGAGTTTGTAAATATTTTGTAACGTAATAGCAGCCAATGGAAATATTATTTGCGAAATTATATTACAAGTGAAGAGGAAATACATCTGGGAAAGTCCAGATATATAATACAACCAACAAAAGAAGGATATTATTAGTGGAATACAGCAGGTGGTAGCTGAATGAGTCTCTATTTTGCCTGCCACATTTATCATCCAATAATTAATGTATGCCTGCCAGTGTATATTGAACCCCATACAACAGGTAAGGTAGCTAGATGTTGGCCAATATTCATGTTGCCTTTCTATTATGAGGCGTTAGAATATATCACCAAGATAATAACTTGGTAAGTCGTATGTTCTTCACTTGTGTGAGAGATATATTTAATAATTTATAATTGTGTGTGAGAAATATTAAATCAAACAAATTACTTTTAACTGTCTAATCAATTATTTTTATAATCATTCGGTCCACTAAACAGCTAGTTTTACTTGCTTACATTTTCATAATAAATATTCAGGAACCATATGTTCCTAATCCAGGGTCCTGAAGTTACCTGGGAAACAGACGATGGGCATTGAAGGAGTTACATTGTGACCCCAGTGTCTCTAAAGTCCCACAAGTCTCCAGGATATCATTATCAGCTGGGAGTCAAATGTATATGTGTGTGGGGGCAGATTTGACTATTGTATGTCTAAATTAATGTGAAAATTTTATTTCCATTAAATATATTTCAGTTTACATCCCATGAACATTTTAAATATTTAATGTTTTGTTGCGTGAATGCGAATTTCTTGGTGTAAATAGTTAAAAAAAAACTTGTAATCGGTGCCATAAATGGAATGGTGCATATGATTGGATTCAAATTTTGACTATTGTGAGGTTTCCTGAAAACAACGCTGACGTTGCTATTAAATGACGTAAGTCCCAATTTGAAATTTTCATTAAATAAATAGTGAAATTAATTTTTATTCAAATCCAAAAGAATTCTTTTGATTCGCTTCAATATATTATTAACGATACATTACATAAGGTGGATATTAAGTTTATGTCGAGTAGACGCAAATGAAATTTTGCCAAAATGGTAAAAAATTACTTGGAATCACTAAAATCAGATCAGTTACTGAAGAATGCATTTATTGCTAAGTTTGAAACTGTTATAACCATAGTCGAGAATTATTAAACAAAACTTGTCACCCACTATCAGGTGTGAAGGTTTCAATTTGCCAGATTTGGGTGGCATTGGAAATTGGGTTGAGCAAATATTTTGTTAGTGGGATGGATTGTGAAGGACGTGTCTAGTATGACTTGCCTTGTTGTGTGTGCTACTTTGCCAATTTTATTAAGCTATTTCTTTAAGACTCAAAATGAAAAATTATTTGTTCAGAATTGATTTTTTAAATAAAATGTAAATGACAAAAAGAAAAAAAATCGCAGTTTTTTTTATTTTAGGAGGAAGTTTCCAATTTTGGGAACATTATCAGAAACGTCTTTTGTTTACCTATTTAAAAACTTTTGGTTAATACTCGAGAGAGCCTCACTTAATTAGTTTCAATTATTGATTGAAAAGTTTGTGTAAATGTATCTTGCACAATGTTACACAGGATCTACCCAAAATTTGTTTATGTGTGAAAACTAGAAACTTCTGTGATCATCTTCAAACTTTCAGCAATTGTGAATCCCATTTTAAAGAAGACATATATTTACTGGAGTGTGTGGGCGCTAGTTTGCCAGCTTTAATCTCGAAGTGGTTTAGTGTTAATTTACTGTGTTGCATCAATTTACAGTGATACTGGCCAGGGGGCTTTTGATCCAAAGATCTGGACTTATCTTCCAGATAAGTCCAAATCCTTGGAAGATCTTCCAGATCCTGTAAGATACTGGAGGGACTGGTCCCTAATCTGCACACAGAAATCACTCCCTATGAAAGCAAAAGACTTGGCAGACGATGCAACATACCCCCAGTGAAAAGCAGGTGCGCCATTAGTACACAAAACACAATAAGTGTCTGGGGCCCAAGACTGTTCAACAGTCTCCCACCAGCCGTACAGGGAATTACCAGTAGACCCCAGTTTGTCTTCAAGAGGGAGCTGGACAGATACCTAAAGTCAGTGTCGGATCAGCCGGGCTGTGGTTCGTATGTGGGACTACATGCGGCCAGCAGTAACAGCCTAGTTGATCAGGCCCTGATCCACAGGGGGCCTGGTCGTGGACCTGGCCGCGGGGGAGTTGATCCCCCGATACCCTCCAGGTAGACTCCAGGTAGCCTACATAAAACTTACTGTAATTACTGTCTTAAATACTTGTTAGTCCCACTTACAGCAAAGTGTAGATTTATTTTCGTCCGTATTTTTTTTATGAAAAAGATGAAATAAAATTTAAACACTGCTTTTCATACGATATTTTCGTAGTTTTACGTTGAAATATTGCTTGTCTTAATTTACCATATTTATTGAAGAAATCTGGATAATAGTTATCATATGATGACTTGAGAATACCTTTTCTGATACCCTGAGATACCGGGAGATTAAATGAACAGCAAAAGCTGGTTAAAATCTGTTATCATTGGATCTCTTAAAACAGATAAGGCTTGAAACACCACAACTGAAAATTCTATTACAACTTCTTTGGACACCACAATGGTAACAGATCCATTACCCAACAACGAGGCCAGCCATGGCTCTGTCAGCTCCACTCCTACACTTAACAGCATACCTAACATCAATGCTCTATCTACCGACCCCGAGTCAGGTTCTACTCCATAATCAGCTGACTGACGCTATACCTGAATAAGTGCTGGAGCAAAGCACGGGTAGTAGAGATACCTGTTTTGCACTTGGCTATGGCTGTGTTTATGGGAGACGAGATGGCTGTTGTAGGTCTGGTCAAGGGCCTGGAAGAGGATGTGGAAAAGAAAGAGGTAGCCTCTCACAGCCATAGTCAAGTTCAAAACAGGTACATAATATCAGTAAGAGAACATACAGTGAAATCTGATGTCAAATCAGCAGCGAAACACAAGAAATAGAAAATAGGACACCACCCTCCAATGCACCTAGGCAGTGTTCCTGCTGTCACCGACGGGGATCCCACCAAAGACAACTGTCTGTGGCATATCAGGTGTAATTAGTGCTACAAGTGAATACATTAAGAATATTTCTCTGCTGTAGAAACAAAAAGAAACTGCACTGACAAAATCACCAGATATTTAGAAATTTATTCCTGGAGCAAACCAGGGGAATCTAAGCTCATCCTATCTAAGTTCAGCATGGGGTTTCGTGGCTTATACAAGACCACGAGCTATTTTGCAGTGACTGCCTGTGTCATTCTTGTCTCAAGGGCAAACACCTTAAAGACAAATATGATCAACAAGTCTATTAGCATCATATCTGCCAATATTAGGAGATTTATTACACATGTTGGTGACCTCTCGCACAGTTTCGTCATAATGATCGCTGTTGTTGAAACATTTTTAGATAACAGAATTCCGGAAAATTTTGCTAAAATTGTTAGGTACACCTCATAGATCAGCCGAGACATGAAGGTCAAGGGAGAGGTGTTGCCATATGCTTTTCTAAGAGTATAAATGCCAATTGCTTTGTGGTTGCCATTCCTAATCGCCTGTAAATAATGTTCTTCAAGCTATGCATACATCCCTAGTAATTCACTTATAGCATTTGCAATGTTTATACCTCAATAGCAACAAACAAACTCCATCTACTTCCTGATAGAAAATGTGGACTCCCTTCCGCTTCAGCATAAAAGCCAGTATATATTATTGGAAGCCTCAACCAACAGTGTTTGCCATGTAAACGTTACAAGCTTCACTACTCAAATCTCTTCCTTCTCTTGACCCAGTAAGTAGTAAATGATCTACCTGAGGGCACAGTCACTTGCAAACTTTTTGGTTATGTTGGCCATCTGATCAAAAGGCTGAAGATACAAACAGAACGAGGTAAAAAATCACGCACAACCTGGCTGTGGGGAATTTAAACTGGCCGGACATTCCTTCGGAGTTCGCCGCCTTCGATTGAAATATTCTTCTTCAAGATGAGGCTGAAAAATTACTAAGTGAACACCTTCACTAAACTAATCTCTAACACAAGTACATCTCTCACAGGCAGTTTAAAATGAAGTCTACAGATCAGCATAGGTTTGGCTTCCGTTGGCAAAAGGCGGGTACTGCTAAGTACAATGCTTTGAAACAAACAAGAGGCATCCCACTGTCTATAAAACGAACCTCAACAATCATGTTGCCAAACAGAGGAAGTCCAAAACTGGGGTGTTTCTGGTGGGCAAGCTGACTCAAAAGGAATTTGGCATGACGAAGGGGGGGAGCCAAAACTTGGTGACCACTGGACAAGGACCGACAAGGATATTCACCTGATGAAATTATTCCACCTCTAAATAGACAGGACTTGGTTATCTTTAATTGCAATAAAGAAAAAGTTGACCAGTTTGCTGAACATGTTACTTCCAAAATGCAAGTCCCTGATCCAGTTTGGGAACTTCCTTAGATAGCCGCAAGAACTGTCAACGTTGTCAGAGTTGAAAATAATGAAAATTAAAGTGTGTCCTCCCTAAATCCACGATCATTTTATCCGGAGCTTTAGGCCCAGATACAAAGAGCCAAAATTGTCGAATAGATGTGCAGATTAACTAGCATCAACTTTAACTCGCGTCTGTCAGCACTGCCTTGGCCAGAGTGAATGGCCTTCTCTGTGGGAAGAGGAAAATGTAATAACTGTTCTCAAAAAGAAGAGCACAGCAGAAAATAGAAACTACAGACCACTGACACTCCTGTCAATCACTGACAAAATTCTTCAGACGAAACTTACACAGAAAATGAATGCATTTTTGGAATACTCGCTTCATTGTGACTCAATATAGCTTCAGAAAACGTCACTCTGCTCTTAAACCTCTCCACTATGTGGCATCTGTTGCCAGACGAATCTTAGATGAGCACTAGGCATTGCTCAATAAGGAATAGTTCAGGACTCTGTACACCGTGTATGCAGCACCAGTTTGGAACCCACACCTAGCCAAGCACGTACGGAAATTAAAGAAATTGTAAAGGTTTGCAAAACGACTAGTCCCGGAGCTATGGGTCATGTCCTACGAGGAGAGGTTAAGGGAAATCAACCTGACGACACTGAAGGACAGAAGAGATATTGGGGATATGATAACGACATATAAAATACTGAGATGAATTGACAAGGTGGACGGAGACAGGATGTTCCAGAGATGGAACACAGCAACAAGGGGTCACAGGGATGTTAAGAAGTATTTCTTCAGTCACAGAGTTGTCAGAATGTGGAATAGTCTGGGAAGTGACGTAGTGGAGGCAGGATCCATACACAGCTTTAAGAAGAGATATGATAAAGCTCATGTAGCAGGAAGAGTGACGTAGTAGCGATCAGTGAAGAGACGGTGCCAGGAGCCATGACTTGACCCCTGCAACCACAACTAGGTGAGTACACACACTAGTGAGAGAAGGCAACTCCCACAACATTACTGCATGTATTTACTAGATCTGAGTAGGAAATTTTCGACATAAATTCTCTAAGTTCATTTGGAAACAGTTATCAAATAATGTTTGGAAAAAAACATATGCTGTTGAAAAAAACTCTTAATCAGAAACGACAGTATTTTAAGAAATAAAAGCAAGAAATGTAAAGATATATTAAAAAAAATGGAATATGCTTCTAAGTGAGACTAATCTATATAATCGGTGCAAAGTTTTCTGTAACATTTATGAAAAAGAAATCAAACAATTTATTCCAAAAAATATTAGTCAAAAATAATTATTGTATTTTTTGTAACAACCCATCACAATGAATTGCATATATAAGAAGTTTGGATTAAGAAGAAAGACCCAGAGTAATGATCATACCTGTGGAAAATTTTGAAACTCTTCCTATACATTGTGTAATAATTATAGGATATAATAGTGTTTCTATAACTTAGTGTAGGTGTGTAGTGCTTATGTGACTTTTAAAAGATAATAAGCCACAGGGAATCAACTTTCCCTATAATTTACTTATTAATGGTATTCAGTTATTATTATAATCATATAGAAGGGCTAAAATGGTAATAAATTAAGTAAAACGTAATTTTTATAATGTTTGGAAAAACTAATAGTATAAAGTGTACCACACGCCTGGAAATGTCACTGAATGTAATTAAATATATGTGTATAATAAAATCGTTTGGGAGAGCATCTAATATGGAAGAAGGGGACTGGAGCTGGTGCATATGGAAGATGGGAACCGGAATTAGTGCAGAGTAAATCGAGGTTCATCGGAGCAGATGGGAAAATTATCAGCCGACTCTTCTAACGAAAGTAAGACCAAAAGTGTGGTGTCTGGAAATGTCCAGATATGTAAAGTAACTTGTCAGGTTAATGCTGATTTTGATAAAAAAAAAGAGTACGCGGTGTCGTCTGGTCGATGAATTGTATCACCCCGTGTACTGGAAAGGTGTATTTCCGCCTCCCAGTGTGTTAGAATTACCATATAACAGGTAAGGTAGCTAGGTACTAACCAATCTTAGTTTACCAACATGTTAGGGAGGCGTTAGGATATATCGAGAAAATTATACCTTAGTAAGTAATTCTTATGTTCTGCCTTTATGTTCTTCACAGTGTAATTGCAACACTTTAATATATAATGGTAATGCATAAGAAGTTATTTGACTTGTCACATAGTCACTTTATATTTTTTATACAGTCAACATCTTGCCAGTTTACTGACTTATTTTTTTCCTAGTAATTATTCAGGAACTTTATATTCCTAAGTGTGAGTTGATGAGCTTAGACAGTGAGCGTTGATGAAGGAACAATATCAGTGACCTGTTGCTCCTGAAGGTGTCTCCGAGGCACATCAATACCACCTGTGCCAGAGTTCTATATGTCTCCGAGGCACATCAATACCACCTGTGCCAGAGTTCTATATGTCTCCGAGGCACATCAATACCACCTGTGCCAGAGTTCTATATGTCTCCGAGGCACATCAATACCAGCTGTGCCAGAGTTCTCCCCAGTTATGTGGGTCAAAGGTTAATTCAAGATTATACTTGTAAAAATTCCTCTACATAATTTCTCACAATTCCTTTAGTTGGTAGAAAGGAGAAGCAGAATAAATATGATGTTAACATACATGATAAAACAATGATACTATGAGGCACAGAAAATTAATATTTTGTAACGACAAACCTGGTGAACATTATGTCATTATTTCAATTTACTCAGAACAAAAAACAACTTGAACCATACAAAGTGAAAATGTTAAGCCTAATTATGATAAATAAAAAGGGTCGGTACACCACGGAATCGAATCTCAGCATTCTACGCAAGGTTATATGTTTGGTAGTGTCAGGATTGTTTTGGTGTTTAAAAGTAAACTACTATCGTCATCGCAGTGTTAAATAGTTGTAAGCAAGGGATTGATGTGTCTGAGAGCAGTTGGAATCCTTCTCGCTCATAAATAATTGTTTGGATGCAGTTTTCTTCACGGTATTCCAGAATGAGGTGAAGTAGGTTGTGCAGTGATTCAAACTATGGTGTATTATGGTGGCGCTGATCTAGTTACTTACAAGTTCTGCTTCGCTGAGTAATACTCTACGATGTCTTCCTCAGAGGTTGTCACTCATCGGTGTGTCAAGTGAAGCGGGAGGCATCTACTTCTTCTGACTATTTTGTAGTTCGTGGTTGTAGTTTTTGTCGGGAGCACCACGGTGTTATGTAGTCGACCGCGTCAGCGATGTTCCCGTGTTACTAAACAGCTGATCTTAAATCCATCAAGTCATCCTTCTCTCGCCATCCCCCCATTTCCCCTCTCTCTCTCTCTGTCTGTGTCTGTCTGTCTGTCTGTCTCTGTCGCTCTCTCTCTCTCCCTGTCTCTGTCTGTCTGTCTCTGTCTGTATGTCTGTATGTATGTTTCTCTCTGTCTCTGTCTGTCTGTCTCTGTCTGTCTGTCTCTCTCTGTGTCTCCCTGTCTCTGTCTGTCTGTCTCTGTCTCTCTGTCTGTCTCTGTCTTTCTGTCTGTCTCTCTCCCACAAGATGTGGCTTAATGGGGAGGAACTAGGGTGGTCTGGCTTGGCTCTCTTTACACCCCAGTCATTTCTGGCAAGCACAAGACTTTGCATATAAACGATGTCATTTGTGTCAAGGAAGGCAGCCATTAATGTTTCCCAGAGAGCGAGACGCTTCTAATTGTCTCGTTTGCGAGATAAGGATACAGGTAGTTTGAGAGTGTTTTGACGCTCACGGAGGTAAAACATTATTAAAGAAAAGATAATGATAATGACAGAGTTTCTTACATATTTTTTTCTTTAAAAGTGTTGCTGGTGAGTAAAAGTCGTATGTGTAATACACCAACGCCAGTTTTATTCTGTGCAACAATATATTGTGCTATTCTCTCACCATTCCGCCAGGTTACCTCACACATTTACGTCAACTATATCTATATTCTGCAATAATGTGTCCAGGACAAAACTCGCCCTACGATAATGCATCTCCCTCACGCTTTTCTCATTTCACTGTCAAAATTTTCTATCTCCAGGTCCCTTTTGCATCGATTGTTCTTTCTATGAACCATGATTCTTATGTTTAAACTATCCTAGTTCCCTCATTCATCTACTGTTCCCTCTTTTATTTATTATTCTCTCTTATCTACAATTAAATTTTATATATACATTTTTCTCATTTATCTGCGCTTCTCTCTTGCGCTATGTGATTCCTGGTGGAGCCAAGTTTAAGACCTTAAGTGAGCCTAGTCTGTTAGTCATGCCTGTGCGGGCAGTGACTCATTGTCTAATAGATGGGGATACCGTGAACGTCGAAGAATCTATGAAAATCAAATAAGATGAGTTTTATATATATATATATATATATATATATATATATATATATATATATATATATATATATATATATATATATATATATATGTCGTGCCGATTAGGTAAAACTGGTCAATTAGCAAGAACTCATCTAAAATTAAGTCCTTTCTAAAATTTTCTCTTATACGTTTAAAGATATCTTTTTTTCATTTATGTTAATGTAAGAAATTATAATTTTGTACCAAGAGAAACTTTGAAAACCTACCTAACCTTATTACAACAAACGCAATTTAATTTAGCCTAACCCAACTAAATATATTTTGAGTACTCACCCAGCCTTTGTGGAGTTCGGGTGGTTGGTGGAGACCCCTGGTGCACGGTGGTGCCTGCTCAGTCGTTTGACCATGGCGGATGGGTACAGATGTCGTGTTAATACGATTGGGGTGGAGATTCTTCAGGGAGCAGTCTATTCGGCCAATGCAGATATCGTCTTACCAGCTATAATACGAGATACATTGGGAGTGGAGCACTCTGAAGTCTACGGGATAGCCTTAAATGGGGCAAAACGACTGTTCATCAAATTTGCATGTTCATCGGCGTACCAGAGAGTGGTTGATAAGTTTCAAGATCAGCGACTTCAGGTGAGGCAAGGATTGGAGGTATGTGTCCGGGATGTCTCTGCATTATTTAAGTGGATAAAGCTTAGAAATGTCCCTTTTGAGGCAGGAGAATGCGACATCAGGCAAGAGTTGCAGAAGTATGGTGTGGTGCACACAGTTACGATTGGCAGATGGTCGTCTGGGTTATATACCGGCACACTCGAAGGAACATATTCTGTAAAGATGTCATTGCGTTCACCGATTCCCTCATATATCCTAATGCAAGATTTCCGGTCGCAGGTATACGTAACATACGTGGGTCAGGTCTGGACGTGTCGGTTGTGTGGTGGACCGGGACATGTTGCTGTGGACTGTGTGAGCAGCAGATCAGGGGACAGAAAGAAGCAGAGTATGCAGCGTCGTGCGGAGGAGCAGGAGGGGATGCAGAATGTTGGTGATGAGGGCGATGTGGTTATAGGAGCGCAGGAGGGCGTGGTGCGACGTGCTTGGAGTGAAGAGGTTGATCGAGAGGAGGAGGCACGCGAGGTTCAGGAGCAGCGTCTGCAGGTGGATATGGAAGGAGCGCAGGAGATTACAGTGTGTACGGAGGAGAAGGTGTGTCAGGTGGAGTCGGGCCTGTTGGAGGATTTAAATGCATTTTTGGAAGGTGATACATCACTCCTGTCGGACCGACGGGGTGAGACTCTCGGGGAGCAAGAAGGAGACTCCATAGCAGGTGAGGCGGTGGAGTGTCAGCCGCCAGTGCTTGAGGTGCAAGGCATGGGACTCAGTAGAGAGATCTCGGTGGTGGAGGTGGAGGTGCATAGGGAGGAGAAGGAGGAGGAGATGGAGGTATTAGGTGATAAAGGGGGGGATAGGAAGCGGGCAGGGGAGGATTCAGATGATGAGGTTTTGACAGCAGGGCAGAGGATTGGCAAGAAGTTGTGGTCAGAGGTGGCTCACGGAAAAGGGCATAAAGGGAAGGATGATGGTTTTGAAAAATGATGAAGAATGAGGAAAGTTAAGAGATGAGAGGCCATATGTCAAGAGTGAAATAAGATCAGCGAAGCAGAAGGGAAAACCACCGCGTATTATTCAGGTGTTTAACGTTCAATGTTAATGGCCTCAGGAATGAGGCCAAACGAGATTGGGTAGCAGTGTCATTGTTGAGATGGGATGTAGATGTGATATTATCCAGGAACATAATTATAGAAGGGGTAGGGAGTTGGTCCTCAAGGGTTATAAGGTGTATGCTAGTGATGCAGGGGCTCTAAAGGTGGGGTTCTGGTGGGAATCAGGGAGGGTAGCCCTTTTCACTTGTCCTCATGGGAAGTGGTAGGTTTTAGAGTAGTGAGGGTAGATGGGGTGTGGGAGGGTTGCAGGTTAGTTTAGTAGGGGTGTACATGCCTGCGGTAACGAATAGGAGGGTTAAGAATGATTTTGTTAATACTGATTTGACGTATAGTTTGAGGGGTTTAGCAAATGTGGTGATAGTAGGGGATTGGAATAGCGTGATAAGGATTAGGGACGTGGAGCCGAGAGGTGAGGGAGTGTTTAGAATCCCTTAGGAATGTTTTGGGAGCAGCGGGTCTGGTAGATGTGGTAGGTAGAGGGAGGGGTATGGCCGAATTCACGTATTTTCGGCATAATTATGCGTCGAGGTTGGATAGGATCTACACGTCTCGGGTAGTGGAAATTAAGAGAGTGCAGTATGTGGATTTTGGGTTTCGGACCACCGAGGTGTATTGTTTGAAGGGTATGGGAAGGGTAGTTCTTGTTTTTAAAGGGTTTTGGAAGCTGAATATAGCTTTGCTGGGTAGAGAGGGGGAGGAGTTTTTCAGGGGTGGTGGGGTCTTTGTGGGGGAGGGAGGAGGATGCAAGGAAGTGTGGTGAAATGGTGGAATGAGGTAGGTAAGGAAGAAATAAAAAGTTTATGGGAGGGTAGGGAGGAGGACGTGAGGATGAGGTTTGGTTATCAGAGGTACCTGGAGGGGTTGTTAGAAGGGTATTTAGGAGGGGCTTGGGATGGTAGGCATGAAGGTGAAGTTCAGGAATTACGAGATAAGTTGAAGGAAATACAGTTAGAACGGTTTCAGGCATTAAGGGTGAGGAGTGGAATGGAGGAGGTATTGTGGGGAATAAGGTGTCGGGTGGTCCTGAGGAATTTTCAGTCGAGGAGGAAACGGATGTTGATAGAGTCGTTGAAGGTGGATAAGGAGGGGGGAGGGTATCAGGAGGGTAGTATACTACGGACGACGGAAGGTATGGTGGGGTATGCGGAAGTTTGGTTCAGAGAAAAATTCGCGGCTCAGGAGGGTTCATTGGAGGTGAAACAGGGATATTGAGGGGAATTCATAGTTTTATTGGGGTTGAGGAGAGAAACATGTTTGAGGCGAGGATTACGGAAGAGGAGGTATGGGAGGCGGTGAAATGTTTAAATTTGGGGAAATCTCCAGGAATTGATGGGTTACCAGGAGATTTTTATGTTTCGCATTGGCAGGTTTTGAAGGACTTTTTAGTTCGGCTCATGAATGAATTAAGAAGGGTGAACAAATGGGGGAGTCGATGCGAACAGGGGTTATAGTGTTGGTGGAGAAGTCAGGGGCAAAGGTGGGCCTACAGGATTATCGCAGCATAGCTTTAATGACAACAGATTATAAAATCTTCGCGAAGGTATTGGCAAATAGGATAAAGTCGGGGCTAAAGAGTTGTTTGCATAGGGGTCAACTGGGGTGCCGGGAGGAGTATTAGAACGAGGCATAGGCAGATTAGGCAATTTATAGAGGAGTCGCAAAAGGGAGGGGTCTTGGGAATAGATTGGCAAAGTGCATATGATAGGGTAGATAGGGTTATGTTAAAGGAAATCATGTTAAGGCAGGGGTTTGGGTCGGCAGTGGTGGACTGGGTTAGGACTTTTGATGATGGGGCTTTGATGAAAGTTCAAATAAATGGGAGGTTGAGTAATGGGGTTGGTATGCATAGAGGATTACGGCAAGGTTGTCCACTCTCTCAGATTCTGTTTGCTTTGCTACAGGATCCTTTCTATAGATTGGTAGAGGAACAGTTAAGGGATAGAGTAGAAAGGGTGGGGAGGTAGATTGCATTCTGGGGTATGTAGATGATACGACGATTTTGGTTACTGAGGAGGGGCAGTTGGAAGGAGTGAATAAGTTAGTGGAATATTTTGGGGAGCAACAGGGATGAAGGTGAATAGGGAAAATCGAAATTGTTGGAGGTAGGGAATGGGTGGGGGACGTTGGGAGTAAGAGAGGTTGGACTTGCGTGAATAACATAACTATTTGTGGCATTACTTTTTGTGCAGATGCGGTGGAGGCACGTAGGGTAAACTCGCAGATTGTGGTGGATAGGGCGTTAGCTAGAATGAATTGTTGGGGAGTGGGGAGGCCACTTTATTACAGAGGGCAGTGGTTGTGAATACCTTGGTATATCCTAAGTTATGGTTCAGGGCTGTGGTGTATCCATTAGTAGAGGTAGATGTGAAGCGTTTGTTGAAAAGGGTGTTGGATTTTGTGTGGGGACAGGAAGACATTGGCTGTGTAGAGAGATAGTAGAATTAGGTGTCCGTAGGGTGGGGTAGGATTGGTGCCTTTACGGAATAGGTTAAAAAGTGTGTTTGTACGGAATGAATACCTGACAAGGAGGGAACGAGGAAGCGGGTGGGTTTAGTTATGAGAGAGGTACGAAGGTGGTGGGTTGGAGGGATGTTTTGCATTGTGAGGCGATGCTGAGAGCGATGTTAATAATGACAGATCCACATAGGTGTAAGGTGCGAAGGTTAGATCGGATTGGTATGGGTGGTGGGAGGTGAGGGGTTATGAGGCTTGGCCTCTGTATATGGGATTTCATTTGGAAGTGGTTTGATAAATTAAGGGTACACCCAAAGGTAAGGGATACGAGTTATCGCTTTTATCAGGGCATTTTGGCATCCAGGGAACAGTTACATGTGATGGGGTTGGTTGGGAATGGGATATGTGCCACATGTGGTGGCTTGAAACAGCATATCATGTAGTGTACTTTGCGAGGGTTTGTGTTCAGTGAGAGATTGGTTGGGGAAGGTATTGATGTTAGTAGGAGGAGGGAGAATGTCTCCTTTAAGGGCCTTGTGTTTAGATTTGGGTGGTGTGGAGTCAGTTATACGCAGGGGGATTTCGTACATGATTTTAGATTTCATTTTCATTTCATGGGCAGTTAGGGATTTGCGTGGGTACTGTCGGGTCAGCGCTTTGGGAGCAGGTATGTATAGGACCAAGTGTAGGAATAGGGAGGTGTATGGTAGGGATTGGGAGAGGTCCTTTGTGAAGGAATATAGGGACATGTCAATAGGGAGTTTAAGGGAGTTGTAAGGGTAGGGAGGGGTAGATCTTAGACGGTGATGTGGGAGGGTTTAGGCTTAGGGGGTGGGGGTGTTTTAGGTGAAGATTTCCTATGTTATATGATCAGGGGGTTGGGTGTTAGATTAAGTATGGTCATGTGGGAAGGTAAAGTGTGTGGTTTTCCCTTCTGGCTGGGTGGTAGCCTGGGGATGGATCTGACCTTAATAGGAGGTAGGATTGATCAGTCCAAACAACAAAATATATTTTTACTTTATTTTATTAGTGCATTTAGAATGATGGTGGCGAGCAGATATGGGGCTCATGAGGCCTATGACGATCGGGTATGTCACCTGAGATGCACAATACATAGGGTTTATGTGTTGTACCTATGGACGATTTGCTTGAATGATCAAAATATGTTGTATGAAGGTTACAGGCCAAGCTGGAAGTATCTGTAGTTATTTTTTATTTGACTTTCATATATAATGTTATATATATGGTTAGGGTTATGTTTTCAGGTCTTTGTGGGGCCTGGTTTTATAAGCACTGATGAAGCAGTATGGTTTGCCAAAAACACTTATTTGTATGGTGTTTAGTAATCATGATGTTGTGTATGTAGGGATATTATGTATTGTGTACTGTAGGGAAATACTGGAGGGGTGTATGGGGGGGGGAATTTCAGAACAAGATGTATTCTGTTTCAATATTAGTTTGTGTGGTAATTAATGCCACAGACATTTATGGTATTTTAGGATAATGTAATGATGATTTGGGATTGGTTAGGGGTTTTTGGGGATTTGGAAAGTAGGATATAATTTTGTGTTTTTGTGATATTCAGGCTTCATTAAGTCAAAGATGGGTATCACCTATGTAATTAGCAGTATGGCGTGCAGGTTGTGTAAGGAAAATATTGTATAGTGTCATGAGGCGGACTGGGATTAAGGTATTGATAATGGTATTGTAATATATGTCTGTAAGATTGTGATATATGTATTGATAATAGTTTATGTATCTGTAATGGTTTAAATAAATATAAAAAAAAAAAAAAAAAAATATATTTTAGATACGTTAACATTAATTTAATAATAAACAAACACAATGAAATATATTTTTTTCGTTATGTTCAGAATGATTTTGGCGAAATTATTGCATACACAAATTTTCAACGCAAGGTGAGCGTTGCTATTTAAGCCAAAATCGTAAGTTTTACCTAATCGGCACGACATATATATATATATATATATATATATATATATATATATATATATATATATATATATATATATATATATATATATATATATATATATATATATATATATATATATGTAAATTAAGAAATCACGGTACGGTTGGGGATCGAACTCACGGCATGTGAGTCGTAAAACTCCAAGCCCGTGCGTAAGCCACTGGGCCAGCTGACTACAATAAGATTCATCGAACTAGGTATCTTGCAGCCAGCTGACCCAGCGACTTCCGCACTGGCCTGGAGTTTAACGACTCAATTGCCGTGAGCTCGATTCCCACCTGTACCGTGGTTTGTTTGCAGTCGTGTCATTACGATTTCGTGAGTCACAAATTAAGAAAATTGCTATAGTTTTAGGGATCCTGAAAAATATAATGATTTGGTAAGGCAGTGGTGAAAGACGCCGCTATAAATACAAAATAAGGCTAGTGTAGGTAACTAGGAGAGTATACGAATGAACTGTTGACGCATTCACTACATGTATGACGTAAATTATGAGTCGTCGTTGGTCGACGTTATCTACAAGAAGCGTCACAAACCAGGTTAACGATTGCTCTCGTCAAAAGACGAGTGAAAAGTAAAAAGTGGCTTGAAACTAGTTCACCTGGGATCAGGAGCAGTCACAGAGGTGAAAGACTTTAATTAATCAACTGAAATCATAGAGAAGGAAAATAATCGAAGAAAATGACATTATTAAAGGAGAGGTGAAAATGACACTCAGAGACAGGAGAAATCCTGCCATTCAGCTACACGTGACAGAGAGACAGCAACACAATAATAACAATCAACATCCAGAGGTTGTTGATGGGTGTTGATGAATGGTTCAAAGAACCGACAAGTTATAAATTAGACACATATGCAACACTTGGGTATCTTTATTGAGGAAACGTTTCGCCACACAGTGGCTTCATCAGTCCAATACAAAGCAGAAAGGTGTAAGGAGAGGAGGAGTTTGAGGTAATCAGTCCCTTGGCCTGGAGTCGATGTGTTCAGTCCATCAATCTTGTAGAAAGTACAGCACAGAGGCATAGAAGTGGCTATATACTGTAGTCAGGTGAGGTGAAGCAGCAGGAGGCGGGGTCATAGTGGTACCATCCACTAGTCGAAGTAGGTCTTCGTCCAAAGGTTGGACAAAGTATATAAGCCGCTTCTATGCCTCTCTGCTGTACTTTCTACAAGATTGATGGACTGAACACATCGACTCCAGGCCGAGGGACTGATTACCTCAAACTCCTCCTCTCCTTACAACTTTCTGCTTTGTATTGGACTGATGAAGCCACTGTGTGGCGAAACGTTTCCTCAATAATGATACCCAAGTGTTGCATATAAGTCTAATTTATATATTGTTGATGGATGACGATGGATTCCAGGTCCAGACGCCTTGACCATAGATCATACTAGATCTTCCCAGCATCGAAAGAATAAAAAGGCGCAATACCGTGACAGGAATAATACACGAATAACCCTCACATACGAGACTGAAACTTGTAGATGAATGGTTCAGAGAACCGACAAGTTGATAAATTAGACACATATGCAATATTTGGGTATCTTTATTGAGGAAACGTTCCGCCACACAGTGGCTTCATCAGTCCATACAAAGGAGAATGGTGAAGAACAGGAGGAGTTTGAGGTAATCAGTCCCTCAACCTTGAGTCGATGTAGTCAGTCCATCAATCTTTTCAGCCTAGGCTGAATTTCGGTGTTGTACGCAGGCGTTGTTCAGGTTATCGTTCCTGCATGCATTAATGTGTTCATTGAGGCGTGTTTCGAGGTTTCTTGCTGTTTCTCCTACATAAATTCTGTCGCAGCCTCCACAAGGTATAGTGTAGACCCCTGCGTTGACTGGCTCATGGTGCTTGGATTTTGTCCTGGTTAGATCCTTTATAGAAGTGGTGGAAGCGATGGCGACTCTAGTGTTAGCTTGTGCAAGTACTTTAGAAATGTTGGATGCAACCTGGCTGTTGGGAAGAATTATAACTTTGTTTGGAGTGGTTTTGCCTCAGTGAACACATTAATGCATGTAGGAACGATAACCTGAACAACGCCTGCGTACAACACCGAAATTCCACCAATCATCTCATTTTAATCTATTACCTAAAATTTTAGCATATATTTTATAATCCGTATTCATAAGGACTAAAGGTCTATAATTCTCTAATGTTTCCCCTTCCTTCCCCTTCCTCACTAATACCATTACCCCCATACCCATGTCCCTCCCCATTACACCTGTCCTTTTCATACCATTCATCACACCTACCATACAATCCTTTATGATGTCCCAATTCTCCTTATAAAATTCATTTGCCAAACCATCCATACCTGGAGCCTTGCCCTTACTTAATCCTTCCACTGCCTCCCACACCTCCCTCTCACTAATCATGCCCTCCAATCCCTCCCGATCTTCCCTACTCAACCTCTCCCTAATCTTTCCCAATAAAATGCTCCTTTCCTCCATACCCACCCCCCCACTGCTCATGTGCCTTGCAAACCACTTATCAGCATACACATTCATTCCCTCCGTGGAATTTATTCTCATACCCTTCACATAATTCCCCATGTTTTCATCCACTTCCAGATACTCCAATGACATTCTATCCCGTCTCTGTTTACACTTCCCCAAAACATATTGTGAGGGTCTATCCCCCCACAACACATCATCCATTCCGGCTTTCATTCTACATGCCCCAAACCTCTCATTCTGCAAGGTCTTCAACCTATCTTTCAACACCTTAATTTCCTCTGTCATTCTATGTCCTCCCCGCATATAACAGTCTTTCAAGAGTCCCTCAATGTAATTTTGTAAACCGTATCTCCATCCTGCTTCTTCCCTTCCCAACCTCTGATAGTAAGCTTGATGCCAGGCTTCCCTCTTACCCACCAATCCACCAAAGCCCCCTCCCTACTCCCCATCCAAAACCCACCCCACCAATCCCTAAATTCCTCCCTTTTACCATCACCCTTTAATAACTGAACATTTAATTTCCAAAAACCCCTGTACCATTTTGCAACCCCTTCCCACCCCACCTCCACCAACACTCCCCGATGATCCGTGAAACCCACATCCAAATATTGCACCCCCCCCACTACCACGCTACCTGTTACATAAATCCTGTCTAATCTAGCCGCATACCCTCTTCTAACAAACGTAGGCTCACCCGCACCTCCCACCCCAATCACGTCTTTCAAACCTACCCTCCTAAGTACGTCCCTTAAGGCTGCAAGTACACAACCTCCTCCCCGCGGCTCTACATCCCTCTCTCTAATTACACAATTAAAATCCCCTCCAACAATCGTTACATTTGGCAAATCCCGACATGCATAAATCATGTAATCCCAAACAAAATCCACCTTTACCTTCCTTGCCGCCTCCGCCGGCATGTACACTCCTAAAAAACATACCCTAACTCCACTCCACTCCCCATCTACTCTAACCAGCCTACCTTCCCCACACCCCCCGGCAGTCGCAGCCCAGCTCTGGTGGTGCGAGGGTGTGTGGTGCTCTGACCTGACCCCTGGCGACGCTTTACAGCACTTTGGTTTTCCAAAGCAACATGGCGACAGCAGGGAGAAGACGTTTGAATACTGTCTGTATTGACCTTGTGACTGGCGTCCTAAACCCTGCAACGGCCGGGACTGTCTTACCGACGATATTACGAGAGGTGTATGGTCTTGACATAGAAGATTTGTATGGCGTTGCCCTGAATGGGATGAATAGAGTATTTGTGAAGCTACTGACGGCAGAAGTTTATGACCGACTCGTCGATTGACACCAGGATCATGTCTACACAGTGCACACTGGACTTCAGGTACGATTGAAGGACGTTTCACGTACGTACACTTGGGTACGTTTGAAGAACGTCCCATTCGAAGCGGACCCGACGGACATCAGTACGGTCTTCAGTGCGTATGGTACAATACACGCAGCAACACCTGGAAAGTGGAGCGAGGGACCGATGATGGGCCTCCCTGAGGGGTCGTACTCGTTGAAAATGACATTGAAGCACCCCATACCGTCCTACGTTGTTATACCAGACTTCAGCACTTAAAGTCTTTCTGTAGTGCTACTGGCATGAGGGTCAATGGAGCTAAATCCATATTGTTGGAGGTAGGCGCTTGGGTGGGGGCGGGTTGGGTAGCAGGTATGGGTGGAAAATTGTGGACAGAGTGAAAATATGTGGTATTGTTTACACGAGGGACAGGGATGAGGCGAGAGAGGTGAATTCGAGGAATGTAGTTAAAAGTGCGACGGAGCGGTTGAATAGTTGGAGGCGGGAGAGTTAACGTTGCGGCAGAGGTTATTGCGGTTAATAACATGATATATAGTAAGATATGGTATATTGCCAACATTTTCCTTTATTAAGTTGGGATGTTAAAGAATTGGAGAGCAGGGTATTTAAGTTTATTTGGGCACATGGTAGACATTGGCTCAGGAAGGAGATAGTTAGGAAAAGGGTAATTTCTGAGGTTTGGGTTTAATATGGCTGGAAAGGAGATTGTTGTGTATGTATGTGAAACGTTGTGTGGTAAGGAGGAGGGTTGGGGGAGAGAGGTGAGGCTGGGGTGGAAGGGTGCTGCGGGAAGTAGGGGAGTGGTGGGGTGTGAGGGAACTGGGGCAGTGCAGAGATTGGCTGCGGTGCTTGTTGGTTATACGGGAGCCACAAAGGTTGAGCGTTGCAGTTATAATGAGGTTTGGTGCTGGGGAGGAGACGGTGGAAGGTGAGGCGGTTTATCCAGTATATGACTGGAAGGGGATATGGAAGGGGTTCAGGGATCTGAGGTTGCCGGCGAGGGGCCGGAGCTGATGTTTCGGTTTTTACATGGGGCAGTGGCGTCACGGGAGAATTTATTCCGTATGGGATTGGCAAAAGACGGGAAATGTCAGAAGTGTGGCTTGCCGGAGTCGGCTCTGCATGCAGTATATTTTGTGAAACTCTGGATGGGGTTCGTAGGTGGATGGGAGGGGTGTTAAGGGGTTTGGGTGGGGGGTATCCCTTTGTTACGGGCTATTTACTTGGATTTGGGAGGGGTTAGACATAGGGATAAAAAGGGATTACTGTACTGTATGGTGGACTTCGTGTGCATGTCGTGGAAATTAAGGGACATGAGTGTTAGGGAAAGGATGGGGGCTGTGGCGGGACGTATATATCGAACTATGTGCAGGAATCGTTTAATATATGGGAGGAGTGGGGTTCGAGCTTTTCAGAGGGGTACAGGAAATTGAGTGTGCAGGGTTTATTGGGAGACAGATATGGTAATGAAAGGGCTTGACAGAGGCGCTGGTGGAGCATTGGGTAGGTGTGGTGTGGTGGAGAGGCATAGGTAGATAGGTAGATAGGGGTTAAGCCATTAGAGGACGGGGGACGGATGACATCACAGTTGGGGGACCGGGTGACTGTCTAGATTTATAGTGTGTTGGAAGTGGATGTGTGTGTGGTGGAGTGAATGTGAGGTTGGGGTTTGCAAGGGAGGGGAGTAAGGGGTTTTGTAGGGGTTTGGCCGGATCCTCTGGTGACAGGGGGCAGGAGTGGTTAGGTTTGGTGAGAGTGGTATGAATGTCTTGGACTATACTTAGTACAGAGATGGTACTGAAACAAGGTCGTAGTCTCCGTGGAGTTAAGGAGGCTGGAAACATTGTGTGGTAGGATTATTTTATGCACACGGTAAATTTTATTTGCCGTATTCACTGCATAGTATTAGGACTAGTCACTGTTATTGTGGACTATGTATCATTCTTTGGGTTTTGTTATTTGTTATCCGTGCACACTGTACATTTTATATGCAGTATTCACTGCATAGTACTAGTCAAGGTTATTGTGGACTATGTATCATTCTTTGGGTTTTTGTTATTTGTTATCTGTGCACACTGTACATTTTATTTGCAGTATTCACTGCATAGTATTAGGACTAGTCACGGTTATTGTGGACTATGTATCATTCTTGGGGTTTTGTTATTTGTTATCAGTGCACACTGTACATTTTATTTGCAGTTAACAGCATAGCATTAGAACTAGAGCTAATGTTATTGTGAACTTGCTATGGCATTATTGGGGTTTGGTTTTGTGGACTCTGTATCAAGCATAAGGGAAAGGGGACAGGAGTTCACTAATTGTAGATAAATGGTTAGGGGTATGTTTTTCTGATATATGCATAGCTTATTAAAGGAAATTGCTGTTGCGCAATTTGTAACATGTAATTATTGAACGTTTCGGAACTGTAAAATGTAATTTTAAATGTAATTTTAATTTTTGTGAACTGTAAAATTTATTTGCAGTCGTCAATGAGTATCACTGTATATCCTTAGGAATAGAGAATATGTTATGGTGGACTGTATTTCATTATTTGGGTTTATGTTTTGTGGACTCTGTATTTATTTATTAGGGGAAAGGGGACAAGAGTTCACTGGTGGTAGAGGTAAGGGTTTTAGGGCATAGTTTTCTGAGGTTTTCTGATATTTTCGATATTTTCACTGTTTAACCAAAGAATTGCTGTTGTATAATTTGCAACATGTATTTTGCATGTTTGACTTATAAATGTATATTTATTGTAAACTAATAAAATGTAAAAAAAAAAAATCATCTCATGAAATTCAAAGACGCCCATTTAGTAATCAAAGAAACTAATTTCCGTAGACGCAAGTGCCTTGAATCAGCACTTATCGCTGTTTCTAACACAATTAAACAAAACAAAGGCAGCTTCACCATCTCTGAAGTCTTAGCAAGAATCCTCCTGAAAACAGTAAACCCTACCATCACATAGTCTCTCCTGCTAATACTACACAAGCACATCGCAGGTGTGGAGCACTGCTACAGGCCTTCTCTATTCCAACCTCCAACAGAAATATTTGTCTAACCTATATTTTTGTTTTATCCAAGTGTGAGGGAAAAGTGGATTGTAAATGGAATTTAGGGGTGTTCAGACAGCCTGGTGATCATTAGCTAGTTTCAGCCTGTGCTTCCATCTAGCGGGCTGAGGCAAACCCCAGTTCCGGGCTGTCTGATGTTTTTTAGTTGCTACTCCTGGTAGTAGTAACCTTACCTGGTGTGGAGTATAATTGGGAGAATCACTTCACCTCCTCTCTTCTCCTGATCAGGTAGGGTGATCTACCAGGAGTATTTCTGGTCTTTGTCTTGTGTTTTGAGTTACCAGTAATATCTTACACCTTTAAGTTAGCATACCACCTTAGCCTTCTTAAATGTTATATTTACTTAAACTTGTGGTAACCAATATTTTCTTTTCTCCTGATCAGCTCTGCTACTGGCCTGGTCAGCCCTAACAGACGCTGAGATTTACAAGAAACTGAGTAAGTCAAATCTGACTTTGTGTACGTCATCAACTCTACCTCTACTATATCTTCATACGTACTTTGACAGTGGCATAGATTTCTTAACATCAGCCCATGGAGACCTAAGACCTATCGTGGGCATTATATTCTCCAACCCTACAACGTGCCAGAACAACAACGGCCTATTTTTTTATTATTTTAAGTAAAAATCAGAAAAATCCTTCATTATTTATTCCTAGAGTCCATTATTTATTCATTTTTCATTATTTTATTTGTTCAGGTGGAAGGCGTTTCCTGACACCAAGTAATTGCTTTTATCACCTTTTACTCATGTGCAAGTTGATTGTTCTACCTTATTGTATTACTACTACTACTAGTATTGCACCTCACTTTGAGAGTATATATACACTCTGTGTCCATGTATTGTTTGTAACGGTTTGACAAAGCTCCTGGAGAGCGAAACGTTGCCACAATAATATGTCACATTAGTTGAATTTGTGTCCTTTTACTTAACATATTGTTGGTAATTCTACCAATATTAATAGATTATGCTGCACAGTTTTGGTCACCGTATTACGGAATGGATATAAATGCTCTGAAAAACGTACAGAGGAGGAAGACAAAGTTGATCCCTTGTATCAGAAATCTTCACTATGAGGATAGACTGAAGGCCCTGAATCTGCACTTTCTAGAAAGGCGTAGAATTAGGGGGGATATGATTGAGGTGTATAAATGGAAAACAGGAATAAATAAAGGGGATGTAAATAGCGTGCTAAAAATATCTTGCCTAGACAGGACTCGCAGCAATGGCTTTAAGTTGGAAAAATTCAGATTCAAGAAAGTTGTTGATTAGTTGAACAAACTCCCGAGTACAGTTATAGAGGCTAAAACGTTGTGTAGCTTTAAAAATAGGTTAGATAAATACATGAGTGGGTGAGGGTGGGTGTGAGTTGGACCTGACTAGCTTGTGCTACTATGTCAGATGCTGTGCTCCTTCCTTAAGTGAATGTGACCTGACCTGATTAGGTTGGGGCATTGGCTTAAGCCGGAAGGAGACGTGGACTTGCCTTGCATGGGCCAGTAGGCCTGCTGCAGTGTTCCTTCTTTCGTGAAGATGTAATCAGTCCATCTGTACTCGACTGAAAAAGCCTACTGT
>WNWK01020416.1:25133-35885 GCA_009830355.1 Cherax destructor | reverse complement strand
TTTTATGTCAATATAGACATTTTCATTAATCCATCTATGAAATTTTTTCAAAATTATATAAGAAACACGTTACAAAGCATATAAACATGCTGTTTATATGCTATGGAGGTGTTGCCGGGCGGAGGGAAAACATTAAGTAATACTAATAATAATCACTCTTGGTCACATTAAATGTCTTATTTTACGTTAATATAGACATTTTCATTAATCCATCTATGATATTTTCTTCAAAATTATGTAAGAAACACGTTACAAAGCATATAAACATGCTGTTTATAAGCTATGTGGTTGCTGGTTGGAGGGAAAACATTACGTCATCCTAATACATAAAGCTTTTGTGTACAATTCTCTCCATGAATTATTCATTACTTCTCCCTTTATGATGGCATCTAAATGTAGTTGATAGAAACTATTAAACTCAGTGAACATGGTATGTCGATGGTAATAATATGGCTCTGGGCCACATAGAATAAATTAACATAAATATGAGATGTGGTCCATGCGTGTCGTAAGAGGCAACTAAAATGCCGGGAGCAAGAAGCTAGTAACCCCTTCTCTTGTATATATTACTAAATGTAAAAGGAGAAACTTTTGTTTTTCCTTTTGGGCCACCCTGCCTCAGTGGGAAATGGCCGACGTGTTGAAAGAAAGATGATGAGATGTGGTAGCCAGGCGACTTGTAGGACTTGTGGTAGCCAGGCTACTTGTAGGACTTGTGGTAGCCAGGCTACTTGTAGGACTTGTGGTAGCCAGGCTACTTGTAGGACTTGTGGTAGCCAGGCTACTTGTAGGACTTGTGGTAGCCAGGCTACTTGTAGGACTTGTGGTAGCCAGGCTAATTGTAGGACTTGTGGTAGCCAGGCTACTTGTAGGACTTGTGGTAGCCAGGCTACTTGTAGGACTTGTGGTAGCCAGGCTACTTGTAGGACTTGTGGTAGCCAAGCTACTTGTAGGACTTGTGGTAGCCAGGCTACTTGTAGGACTTGTGGAGACAACTTGTACACAATGTAAAGTGACGAAAACCAGATGCGTTCGCCTGGTTTGTTTATATTACGTGTGGGTGGGGAGGGGAGGGGAGGGCTGCCCTGGCTGGCTATCCACACTTCCCAAACCTGACTTCCTACAAATAAAACTCACCTCTCACCCTACATTACCACTACAAATATTTTAAGGTAAGTAATGCGTGTACTGTATATGCATTTTATCGCTCTAGGGTGCTTAATGTCGTAGTAGGTGGGACTGGCCAGGCAGGATGCCATACCTCCCACACAACTTTCTACAAATAAATACTTTTCACCTCTCACCCTACATTAAGACCTATTAAGACTACAAATATTTTAAGGTAAGTAATGAGTGTACTGTATATGCATTGTATCACTCTAGGGCGCTTTAAGCATCATAGTATAGTATGTGTGGGTGGGGTGGCCAGGAGGGCTACCACACCTGACTTCTTACAGTAAATACTACTCACCTTTTGCCTTACATTAAGACTACAAATATTTTGAGGTAAATAATGAGTGTACTGTGTGTGTATTTTACTTTTTAATGACTATTTCTATTGCTAACTTAATATATGTTAGTGTAAACTTGTTATCTGGCATTTATATGCATTTATAAATGGAAAAAATGGAGTTCTGCTTTTTGGCGAAGTCTGCTTTCCAGCAGTAGCCTGGAACCTAACCTTCCGTATAAGTGGGGCCCTACTGTACTGTGGTACCCCGAGTTTTGTACTGCTCTCAACTCGAACAATTATGTAAGTGTAAGTGCTTTTGTAAGTGTATTTTTGGGGGTCTGAAATGGACTAATCTAATTTACATTATTCCTTATTGGAACAAATTCATTCGGTAACAGCACTCGAACAGCCTTCTGGAACAAATAAAGTACGAAACTCGGGGTACCACTATTTTTAAATGATTATACAGTAGTGTACTGTATATTGAAATAAACAGAATAGAGGAAATCAGCTCTAATACACATTATTTAGGTATGAATACTGGTCAGAGCCCGTCGTAAGTCCAAGGCGCCGGTAAACGATTACACTGCTAAGTGAAGAGAGGCTGTATATGTAAATTTTCACTTTGTTTGGTTGAAATATACAGCATTAAATATCTATGTTTGAATTTCACATTACTTTTTCTCATATATGGCCCCTTTATAAATTTTAAACTTTAAACATGGCCTGCATGAATGATAAGAGTTGGTGACCTCTGCTCTGCAGTGTGAAGTTTCATCCAGAACTGACCCAATCGGTGTTGCATTATATGAAGTGGAATATTGTACAAACAATACACTGTATACATATCACAGATTATCTAGTATCCCAGGGAAAGAGGAAGTTCTACAATGTCAACAACATTATATGATTACAGTATTCTAATTACGGGCCCTTTCTTTTTGCACATTATCTGTTGAAGTACATGACCGAGCAAGACCATTCTGTCTTGTTAGAAGTAAAATAACTGACAGCTGGATACCTAAACTACAGTACAATTAATTTTTTCCTAGTCTAACTACACATCTAGTTTATTAAGACTGCAAACATAATAGTGACCTTTTCTTCCAGTTCCATACCAAGCTCCCAACACCAACAAGTCAGCGGAGTCAGCCATCGCTCCATCATTCAAGTAATCCTTCTTGATTTTTAGCCAATGGCGCTTTCCAGGTTCATAAATGCTCTGTGAAAAAATAATTACTTAAATGATTCCTTGACTATAGTTTGAAATTAAAATAATTTGAAGACTAAGTATACAGCATACAATTGTGGTGAAGACAACATTTCTAGTGTATCTGCCTCTGGTAATTTGACTCTGGGTATCCTATTTTCACTCCACTCATATCTCTCCATTTATTCTCACATACATTTCACTCCCCTCAGTAATTTAGTAATGTTCTGAGAACAATTCATTCATGTCTGAAGATAAAAACTGGGTAATCACAGTCACTCCATATTTACTCCACATCTTTGGGTAGTAAGTCACTAAATACTGTAGAGTTTTTATGAGGATAGTGAGGCTCAGGTTAGGGTGTGTAGGAGAGAGGGAGATTACTTCTCAGTAAAAGTAGGTCTGAGACAGGATGTGTAATGTCATCATGGGTGTTTAACATATTTATAAATGGGGTTGCAAAAAAAGTAAATGCTAGGGTGTTGGGGAGTGTTACAAAAAGGGCAATATCTATAAAATATAGACATCTCCAGAGAATACTAGAAGGTCCCCCCCTCTCGCATTCAGCCTGTTTCTGGGTTTTGTAACAAGTACAGTAGAACGTCATTTAGCACGATAGTTACGTTCCTGAAAAAGTCGTGTTAGATAATTTCGTGTTAAATAATTAAAAGAACTAATGGGAAAAATAGGGTTACGTTCCTGGGAGTCCCCAAAAAGCCAAACAAGTTTTTTTTAGACCAACAGATCTTACAAAAATAAAAGTGAATATGTAATTGTAGTTCATTATCGTGATGTATTATGTTGTTTTTACTGCTTAAGACTACAAATGTAATAGAAATAATAGTATTTACCTTAAATTGTGGGTGCTGGTGTTTGTGGATGATTGTGAAGAGAGTGGAGAGTTATGCTGTGGCCCTACTGGGCTGAGGTGAATAGTAGAAGTTCTTGAACTGAAGTCGATGGTTGAACTGAGTGTCTAACTTTAAGTCAGTCAGTAAGTCAGTCATTAAGTCAGTCAGTCAGTCATTAAGTCAGTCAAGCCATTCAGTAAGTCAGTCAAGCCATTCAGTAAGTCAGTCAAGCCATTCAGTAAGTCAGTCAAGCCATTCAGTAAGTCAGTCAAGTCATTCAGTAAGTCAGTCAAGTCATTCAGTAAGTCAGTCAAGTCATTCAGTAAGTCAGTCAAGTCATTCAGTAAGTCAGTCAAGTCATTCAGTAAGTCAGTCAAGTCATTCAGTAAGTCAGTTAAATCATTCAGTAAGTCAGTCAAGTCATTCAGAAAGTCAGTCAAGTCATTCAGTAAGTCAGTCAAGTCATTCAGTAAGTCAGTCAAGTCATTCAGTAAGTCAGTCAAGTCATTCAGTAAGTCAGTCAAGTCATTCAGTAAGTCAGTCAAGTCATTCAGTAAGTCAGTCAAGTCATTCAGTAAGTCAGTCAAGTCATTCAGTGAGTCAGTCAAGTCATTCAGTGAGTCAGTCAAGTCATTCAGTGAGTCAGTCAAGTCATTCAGTAAGTCAGTCAAGTCATTCAGTAAGTCAGTCAAGTCATTTAGTAAGTCAGTCAAGTCATTCAGTAAGTCAGTCAAGTCATTCAGTAAGTCAGTCAAGTCATTCAGTAAGTCAGTCAAGTCATTCAGTCAGTCAGTCAGTCAAGTCATTCAGTCAGTCAGTCAAGTCATTCAGTCAGTCAAGTCATTCAGTCAGTCAGTCAAGTCATTCAGTCAGTCAGTCAAGTCATTCAGTCAGTCAGTCAAGTCATTCAGTCAGTCAGTCAAGTCAAGTCAGTCAGTCAGTCAGTCAAGTCAGTCAGTCAGTCACACAAACTTATGTTTACATCTTTTTATGTGTACAAAGTAACACTTCATTACAGCCACAGGTTATGTCTTGTCTAATATCTTTTTCTTCGTTAATTCAAGATCAAAACACAATTCACTCTTATTCTTCACAAACAGCTGGCTTGTAGCCAGGACTTCTTGACGCGTATGAAATACCTACGAATGCTGGGATGGTGGGGTCCGTGGTGGCTGGGTAAGGCGGGTGGTGTCTGCTGAACCACAACAGTAGTACAGTGGACCCCCGAGTTTCGTAAAAACTTCACTCCTGAAGTCTGCTCAAGTGCCATTACCGAACGAATTTACTCCCTTAAGGAAAAATTTCACGTAGGTTAGTCTATTTCAGACCCCCAAAAATACACTTCCACAAGAACTTACAAAATTATACTTACATAATTGCACGATTTCCGGGGTATTCGTTAACCGAGGGTCCACTGTAGTAACAAGACTGCTTGTGGGAATGGTTATGTGTTTTTCCTTCCCACAAACTGTAAGTAAGTTTATTCAGGTATACACAGATACGGTTACAAAGATTATCATACATAGCAGCATATGTGTAGAGAACCTAGGATAACCCAAAAAAGTCAGAGTGACAGTGTTTCCATTGACTGACTTGGGTTATCCTAGGTTCTCTACACATATGCTGCTATGTATGATAATGTATGTAACTGTACTCACCTAATTGTGGTTGCAGGGGTCGAGACTCAGCTCCTGGCCCCGTGTATCTGAATAAACTTAGTTTGCAGGAAGGAAAAACAAATTACCTTTTCCTCAAAGCATGAGGATTCTTAGGCAGTAAATAACCATGCGCTCAAAATTTTTCCCCTCCTGCCGAACCGTGTAATATCATCTTTACGTCGTGTAAGATGATAATGTGTCGCAAATCTTAAATCGTGCAATACCGGTAACGTGCAACATAATCTCGTGCTAAATGACGTTCTACTGTAGTCAGTATTCTGGTCCAGTTATCCTTTAAAGTGTATCATATTTTTTAATAGCGCTTTAGGATTGCAACTGATAGGATACTAACTAAAGAAATAAAAATTTTGAGAAGTTTATTCACAAAGTTGTTTAGGTGAACAAAATCAAAGTAAACTAATTTGATATAAATTAGGATAATAACTCCTACACTTTTCTTGTAAAGCAAAGAAAAATTGTACAGTATTATAGTGCTGAAGGCACATTTCATATCTTTATGGCTCTTAAGTACCATCGGGTACGTTGTCAGCAATTATAAAAATAATACTAGTACAGTGGTACTCCGAGTTTCGAACTTTCTTCGTTCCAGAAGGCTGTTCAAGTGCTGTTACCGAACAAATTTGTTCCCATAAGGAATAATGTAAATTAGATTACAGTGGACCCCCGAGTTTCGTAAACCCCGGAAATCGTACAATTATGTAAGTATAATATTGTAAGTGCTTGTGGAAGTGTATTTTTGGGGGTCTAAAATAGACTAACCTACGTGACATTTTTCCTTAAAAGAGTAAATTCGTTCGGTAATGGCGCTTGAGCAGACTTCAGGAGTGAAGTTTTTACGAAACTCGGGGGTCCACTGTAGTCTGTTTCAGACCCCCAAAAATACACTTACAAAAGCACTTACAACAATACACTTACATAATTGGTCGAGTTGGGAGCAGTTCAAAACTCGGGGTACCACTGTACAGTGGTCCCTCGGTTTTCGCCGAAAATTCGTTCCAGAATGCTGCTCAAGTGCCATTACCGAACAAATTTACTTCCTTAAGAAATAATGTCACGTAGGTTAGTCTATTTCAGACCCCCAAAAATACACTTGCAACAGCACTTACGAAAATACACTTACATAAATGTTCGAGTTTGGAGATGCACGAAAACCGAGGGACCACTGTATATACATGTGTGTGTGTGAGAATGTGAGTATGTGCGCCAAGTTGTTCGTTATGTCTCAATAAGACTCGACTCGACTTAAACAGTGACTGACTAAACGTCCTCAAATAAACTACCTTCTCAACCAACCAGGCAATCAAAACACCTTGCTTGAACAGTAAGACAAACAATTCGCTGAACAACAATAATATGACAAGCAGCAGCACAGCATCAGGAACAAGGAGGCAAAATAATGATCCTAACTGGGGACCATCAGCAGATCCTCCATAAAAGGCATAAAACTCCCTTAATACTGGATCTAAGTTCAGCATAACCAAATCCCCGACTACGACGATGCGTAGATGCCAAACAAAATAGGTCAGAAGCTTTATCTTGGGACCTGGGTTAACTTAGAGTATCAGTACGACACACAACCTCAGTAAAACGTCAAAAATCACTAAGTCTGAACTATGCTCTGTGAACAACGTTACACAAAGTTCCAAGAAGCATGTTTCGACTCACCAGCAAAATCATACTCTACCAAAACAGTCTAAATAATGAAAAGACTACCAGAGATGAGAGAGATCTCTGGAGAGAGAGGTGTTGGTCCAACGGTGACCAGCTGAGGAGAGAGCGATCAAGGAAGGACAGTCTCCAATCTCAGGTGCGATCACATGACTCGCCCATGGACTCCAGCACGGAGCCGGCAGTTAAACAAGCAAGATGATAGTTAGCTAAGCAGTTTGCCAATGCGGAGAGCCAACCACAACTCTCGAACAGTGAGCACAGTGAAGTGTAAATGTTACATCCTACCTAATGACATAACTAAGTCAAATAATAATATAAAGCAACATATTTCCATTTTTGCTAATATGGAAAATATCAGCAACATAAAATTATATTTAAGATAATATACATGAAATATACAATACAGTGGTACCTCGGTTAATGATATTTTTTCGTTCCAGAATGCTGTTCAAGTGCCATTACCAAATGAATTTATCCCCATAAGGAATAATGTAAAATAGACTAGTCCTTTTAGACCCCCAAAAATACACTTACAAAAGCATTTAAAAAAATAAACTTACATAAAAGGGCGAGTTTGGGGACCATCGTTAACCGAGGTACCACTGTATATACATTGGGCCCCATTAAGGGGGTGCAATGGGAAGAGGGGTGGGATTAAATTATGGGGATTCAAATACAAAATGGTAGTTGACACAGTTACTTTTTGCTGATGATACTGTGCTTTTGTAAGATTCTAAAGAAAAGTTGCAAAGGTTAGTGGGTGAGTTTGGGAGGGTGAGTAAAGGTAGAAACTTGAAAGTAAACATAGATAAGAGTAAGTTGATGAGGGCATCAAACAATTTAGATAAAGAAAAATTGGATATCATATTGGAGGGAGGGAGTAATGAAGAAGTGAATGTTTTCAGAAATTTGGGAGTTGACTTGTCAGCGGATGGGTTTATGAAGGAAAAAGGTAAGTGGTGCGTTGAGGTATCTGTGGAGACAAAAAAAGTTATCCATGGAGACAAAGAAGGGAATGTACGAGAATATAGTGGTACCAACACTCTAACATGGGTGTGAAGCATGGATTGTAAATGCTGCAGCAAGGAGGAGGGTGGAGGCAGTGAAGATCTCATGCCTAAGGGCAATGTGTGGTGTAAATATTGTGCAGAGAATTCGTAGTGTGGAAATTAGAAGGAGGTGTGGAGTTACCAAAAGTATTAGTCAGAGGGCTGAAGAGGGGTTGTTGAGGTGGTTTGGCAATTTAAAGAGAATGGAACAAAGTAGAATGACTTGGAGAGCGTATAAATCTGTAGGGGAAGGAAGGCGGGGTAGGGGTCATTTTAGAAAAGGTTGGAGGGAGGGGGTAAAGGAAGTTTTGTGGGTGAGGGGGCTTGCACTTCCAGCAAGTGTGCAGGAGCGTGTTAGATAGGAGTGAATGGAGACAAATGGTTTTTGGGACCTGACAAGCTGTTGGAGTGTGAGCAGAGTAATATTTTGTGAAAGAATTCAAGAAAACCGTTTAGCCGGACTTGAGTCCTGGAAATGGGAAGTACAATGCCTGCACTTTATAGGAGGGGTTTGCGATATTGGCAGTTTGGAGGGACATCTAAACTGTCATATCTGAGCACCTCTGCAGCAAAGTCAGTGATTATCTATGGGTGATGGTTAAAGTGCTGAATGATGATGAAAGATTTTTCTTTCTTTTTGGGTCACCTTGCCTCTGTGGGAAACGGCCGACGTGTTAAAAAAAAGAAAAAAGTAATGACTGCACTATATATGCATTTTATTGCATTAGGGCACTTTAAATGTATATTACGTGTGGGTGGGGTGGCCATACTGCCCATACCTACCACACCTGACAACCATACCTACCACACTTGACCTCTTACAATAAATTATACTTACCCTACATTAAGACTACAAATATTTTATGGTAAATAATGAGTGTACTGGATATGCATTCAATCACTCTAGGGCACTTTAACCCTTCAACTGTCGGAGGCCCCTTTCTGAAACTGTCATTCTATGTCGGGAAATATTCGAAAAAAAAAAAAAATTTCTTACCAAAATGTTAGGATTATTTTGTTGATTGTTTAAAGCCTAAAAAAAAAATTGTGATCAGTATTTACCGAGATATAGAGGCATAAAGTTGGCAGAAAATGAGCCACGTATGGCAACAGCAGCGAATGCCGCTCACCGGTACACTTATATTTACTCCCATTTGAAGGTTTCTTGTATTTTCCAATATTTTTTTTTTCCAAGTAACTTATGTGGCCTCTGAGACCAAAGTAAGGTGCAGTGTACATATATACACTCGTTGTATTCAACACAATAACTGCACAAACATTATTATCATTATATTGTTTACAAAACTTGTTTACACAAACCAACAATACAAAATGTTTTTTATTACTATTGTTCTATAATATATATACACATATATAATGACTGGACAATTTCCATCAACTTCCCTTAGCACTTGGAAGCTTGAAGCTCTGTGTGTGTGTGTGTGTGTGTGTGTACTCACCTAATTGTACTCACCTAATTGTGGTTGCAGGGGTCGAGACTCAGCTCCTGGCCCCGCCTCTTCGCTGTCTGCTACTGGGTCTCTGCTCTCCCTGCTCCATGAGCTTTATCATACCTTGTCTTAAAACTATGTATGGTTCCTGCCTCCACTATATCATTCTCTAGTCCATTCCACTTCCTGACTACTCTGTGGCTGAAGAAATGTTTCCTGACATCCCTTTGACTCATCTGAGTCTTCAGCTTCCAGTTGTGTCCCCTTGTTTCTGTGTTCCCTCTCTGAAACAACCTGTCACTATCTACCTTGTCAATTCCCGCAGTATTTTGTATGTCGTTATCATGTCTCCTCTGACCCTTCTTTCCTCCAGTGTTGTTAGTCCTATTTCCCTCAGCCTTTCTTCATAAGACAGACCCGGAGTTGTGGAACTAACCTTGTCGCAAACCTTTGCACTTTCTCTAGTTTCTTGACGTGCTTGACCAGGTGTGGGTTCCAGACTGGTGCTGCATACTCTAGTATGGGCCTGACGTATACGGTATACAGTGTCTTGAACGATTCCTTGTTAAGGTAACGGAACGCTAATCTTAAGTTTGCCAGTCGCCCATATGCTGCCGCGGTTATCTGGTTGATGTGTGCTTCCGGAGACGTGCTTGGTGTTATACTCACCCCAAGGTCTTTCTCCTTTGTTGAGGTTTGTAGCCTTTGTCCACCTAGCCTGTACTCTGTCAGCGGTCTTCTTTGCCCTTCTCCGATCTTCATGACTTTGCATTTGGTGGGGTTAAATTCGAGAAGCCAGTTGCTAGACCAGATGTCAAGCTTGTCCAGGTCACTTTGAAGTCCTGCTTGGTCTTCATCCGATGTGATTCTCCTCATTAATTTCACATCATCTGCGAAAAGAGACACTTCTGAGTCTATCCCATCCGTCATGTCATTCACATATAGCAAGAATAGCACTGGTCCTAGGACTGACCCCTGCGGTACACCGCTCGTCACAGGCGCCCACTGTGATACCTCATCACGCACCATGACCCGTTGTTGCCTCCCTGTGAGGTATTTCCTGATCCATTCCAGTGCCCTTCCTGTTATACACGCTTGGTCTTCCATCTTTTACTAATCTCATGTGAGGAACTGTGTCAAAGGCCTTCCTGCAGTCCAAGAAAATGCAGTCAACCCACCCTTCTCTCTCTTGCCTTACCTCTGTTACTTTATCATAGAACTCCAGGAGGTTTGTTACACAGGATTTGCCTTCCCCGAAACCGTGCTGTCTGGCGTTGATTAACCTGTTCTGCTCCAGATGCTCCACCATTCTTTTTCTGATGATTTTCTCCAAGACTTTGCACACTATACATGTAAGTGACACCGGTCTGTAGTTTAGTGCCTCTTTT
>WNWK01020416.1:12500-25033 GCA_009830355.1 Cherax destructor | reverse complement strand
TTTTAAACAGGATAACCAAACCAATTTGCACAAAGCCAAAAAGAAAAAATATTTTAGATATACATACAGTGGACCCCCGAGTAACGTAAAAACTTCATTCAAGAAGCCTGCTCAAGTGCCATTACCGAACGAATTTACTCCCTTAAGGAATAATGTCATGTAGGTTAGTCTATTTCAGACCCCCAAAAATACACTTCCACAAGCACTTACAATATTATACTTACATAATTGTACTATTTCCGGGGTGTTCGTTACTCGGGGGTCCACTGTATTTTAATGGCCCTTGGCATGTGAAAAAAAAAAATGTGACTCAAAAAAAACATAACAATATTCTACATGTTCCACAATGAATGAGAGGACATACTGTACATGACAAATGAGGCCACATTTCTCACCCCTTTCTTTCTTAGACAATCAAGTGGACTACACGTGTGTTAATTCATTCTACATTGTATTAGACTCCTGTGTTACTCTCTACACTGTTCACTATTACTTCAGTGAACACTGTGATATGCTTTTATCAGATACTCTTCCAACTGGTTCACTTCATTCAGACATAACAATACAGTAGTTATTCTTGTTTGTAAATTACTCTTTTATTCCATGGATCATCTACTGACCAAAGTAGAATAATAATAAATCAAATACGATGATGCCATTATTCTACACAAATACAGTACAGGCAGGCCCCGCTTTAAGGGACCCCAATGGAAAGAAGTCACTCTGTCTGACTTTTTTGGGTTATCCTAGGTTCTCTACACATATGCTGCTATGTATGATAATGTATGTAAATGTATTTGTGTATACCTGAATAAACTTACTTACTTACTTACTTACAGCAGGTTAGGTTCCGGGCTACTGCTGTAAAGCAAAAATCACTATATAGTGAAACATAGCCTTTTTTTCACTTTCAAATGCATATAAAAGCCTGGTAACATGTTTACGCTATATTATATATTAAGTACACAAACTATAATACAGTGGAAACTCGGTTTTCGTTTTTAATTCATTCCAGAGAGTCTGACGAAAACCAAATTCGACGAAAACTAAAGCAATATTTCCCATAAGAAATAATGTAAATCCAATTAATCCATTCCACACACCCAAAAATATTACACAAAAAACATTTTATAGAGAATAACTATAGTTTTACATACAGAAAACAATGAGAAATAAATATAAATCACTAATGAAATGGATAAATGAACATTTAAATCACTTTTACCTTTATTGAAGACTCTTGTTGGCGTACAGAAGATGGCGAGGGGAGAGGGAGGAGAGGTTATCTCTACCACCCTCTACCACAATCACTACCACCCTCTACCACCATCACTACCACCCTCTACCACCATCATTACCACCCTCTACCACCATCACAACCACTACCACCCTCACTACCGCCCTCTACCACCATCACAACCACTACCACCCTCTACCACCATCACTACCACCCTCTACCACCAACAAAGGCAGACTGACTCAGAATGCGTGCGTGGGGTGCTTTATGTTGGCGTGGGCAGGCAGACACGTTCAGTACGGCGGACGAAAACCAAGGTGACGAACGAAAACTGGGACAGTATTTTGACGAAAAAAGTTGTCGAAAACCAAATTTGACGAAAACCAGGGCAAACGAAAACCAAGGTTCCACTGTACAGTGGACCCCCGGCTAACGATCAAAATTCATTGCAGAAGCCTGCTCAAGTGCCATTACCGAACGAATTTACTTCCTTAAGAAATAATGTCACGTAGGTTAGTCTATTTCAGACCCCCAAAAATACACTTCCACAAGCACTTACAATATTATACTTACATAATTATACAATTTCCGGGGTGATCGTTAGTCGTGGGTCCACTGTACTTAAATCAAATTAAAAATAAAAATTCAAATTAAAAACTCATTATTACACAATAATCCTTAAGAAGAAAGTTTTTACACTGAACAGCAGCCTACTTACATTAATGTCTTTGAGAACTAAGCCTTCAAGACCTTCCTGGAGGACAAACTTAATCATTTCCCGCAAATCCTCCTTTTTATTTATTAGCTTCATCTCAGAAAACATAATATGGTTTTTAATCTCAGTCATGTTCTCTTCCAGGATTTCACGACGTTCTGATAATGGCCTAGAAAAGAAATAATTGAACAAGATTGCACCTACAGTATAAATATGATAAATATTTAAATACACATTATTTTATTATGAATTTCATAGGTTTAACAATTACTGTACTGTATAATAAAGCAATGCACTAAAAAAAAAAGTGAGTGCCAAACCCATAAGGGTCATACAACACCTGAGGGAATGGTAGGCAATCAGGTTCAATCCAAGGAAAGAGAGAATAGGTCTAATACCTTGGAACAAGAGCCCCTCATCAGCATCAAGGCACCTCTCTCAAGGGGTTATTAGTTATTACAGGTGTCCTTCACTTTATGCGATAATGTGTTCCGACTGATGGAGCATTAAGAAAATTTGCATACAGCAAACCTATTAAACATGTAAAAGACAGGGATTCATTCTGAGCTTTTGCAAAATCTACATTTCTTGACTAATGTTTATCAAAAAAATGAGTTTACCACACATGTACCAAGTGATCATATTTAAAAAAAGAAATTAATCTGGTCACAGTACAAACAAGAAAACAAAAAAGTCCCAAGCTTAATCATAATATTTTACAATACAAAATCTGGAAAACTTTCACATTTATTTATTTTTACCCAAAAAAATATGAGCATTCAAGACCAACATCAATTGGCCATTTACCAAAAATAAATGCAAGTGGTTAAAAAGGTGCAAAAACAAATTAAAATATCAATTATAGTCCTCCCTTTTACCCTCCTTTCTCCCTCCAACCACCAACCAATCAGCCTGCCTTCATTTGGGCTGAAGAGTACATGTTAGGAACTATCAATTCATATTTCCCAACTACATTTTCCACCCTCCCTCCACCCCTAGTCCTGAGTGTCTCAACACAGCTCAACTTCTTCTGGTCAGGTGTCCATTTACTTTGGGCGTGACATAAGACATTAAAATTGGAGACCAACCATAGGATATTGTTCATAACAGGTTAATAAAGTCTTTCTTAAGTAAATATAAGCCAGTTTAGAGTGATATTTAAAGAGATACTAATAAAAATAAAGTGAAGTTGGGCTTAGGTGATTGCATGAGTGAAAAGAACAATGCTTGCTCCAGTTGCATAAATGCAAATTTTTACTTCATACGGCAAATTCCTGGTAGAAATAGGGTCACACCACACATAAGTGAATTCACATACAGTGGACCCTCGCTATTCGAACACTCCAAAACTCACCCTTTTATGTAAGTTTATTATTGTAAGTGCTTTTATAAGTGTATTTTTGGGGTCTGAAATGGACTAATCTAATTTACATCATTCCTTATGGGAATAAATTCGTTTAGAAACAGCGCTTGAACAGCATTCCGGAATGAGGGTGAGTTTTGGAGTGTTCGAATAGCGAGGGTCCACTGTAATGCAAATCTGCATAAAGAGAAGGCAACATGTACTTTCATGCCTGTACTAGTATTAAGTGGTTGTTAAGGCTGTTTTTGTCTGCCCAAAATACTTTGCATAACAGAGATTTCCAAAAACATTGTACTATATATGTAATCTCTAAACTGTAACAACACCTTATACAGCCTCTCCTCACTTAGCGACACGTACTCGTTTACCGATGACTCGGACTTATGACCAGTATGCATACCTAAAAAATGTATATTAGAGTTGATTTCCTCTAGTCTGTTTATTACAATATACAGTACACTACTGTATAAACATTTAAAAATATACCAGAAATGTTATAAATGGTTCAAAAGTGACATTAAAACAATATCAAAGATGAGTGAACACAAATCCACTATGGTTATAGTATGCTCCTCACTTAGCGACGAATTCGTTTACTGACGTGGTCTTAGGAACAGAACTCCGTCGTTAACCCTTTGAGGGTCCGTCCCGTAGTTCTACGGCTTTGAAGCCTGGGTCCAAGCCGTAGTTCTATGCCATGAGCTGAGCTCACTCAGATAAACTGTGAGAGGTAAATTTGGGCCTAGATATGAGAGAATACATCTATGTGGTAAGTGTGCACCACATAAAACAAATCCTGCAGCACGCAGTCCATAATGAGAGAAAAATACTGCAAACGTAATTTTGGATTAAAACAGCGACTTTGCGGTGTTTTTTTGAATGTTTCTTTACAGCTGTATCTACGATTTGTTGGTCTTATTTGATAGAATGGAAGATATATTACAGAAATAGAGATGATTTTCATTGGTTTTAGTACTGAAAATGGCTTGAAACTGAGCTCAAAGTAGTGGAAATGTTTGATTTTTGCTGATGTTCAAGAGTAAACAAATGATGTCATGTGTCCAATACACATCAGCTGGTGGGTCTAATGTGCACTCACAAATGTGCTGATATTATTTATACAATTATTACAATATTGTATAACAGTAAATCTTCTATTTTTTGGTGTGAATGAAAATTCATTATGTGAATAAAAAATTAAAATGGAATTCATTTGTAAAGCCTAAAAACGTAACTAATGAACAGAAGAAATGTTAGTTTAGTGCCAGGAATGCCTGCACTGTTTATTCTGGACCATATTTTGAAATTGGAATATTTTGAACTTTGTTAAATTGGCCAAATTACCAATTTCCGATCACTTTATTGGGTAGTTGAAACAGTTGAATGGGTGATTTCTTGTGCTCAATCGATAAAATGGAAGTAATATTAGCAAAATAGCTAAGAATGGTCCACTGGAATTATGTAATTGGCCTAAAATGGGAGTCAAAGTCGGCAAAATCACCGATGTGTAAATATCGCTGATGCAGCAAAATTCGTGAGAGCATAATTTCGTCAATTTTCCATCAAATTTCGTACTTTTTGTTTCATTACCTCCAGAAAAATATTTTCTACCATTTCATAAGAAAAAATAACAAATTTTTTTGTTGAAAATTCTTGGACCCTGGCTGTCACTCTGAGAGTTGGTCTCTGGACCCTCAAAGGGTTAAGTGAGGAGAGGCTATATTTTTAGAAATAAAATTTGTATTTCCATTTGCAATGTAAGAACTAACACAGTTGTAAGAGAGAGAGAGAGAGAGAGAGACTGGTGCCTAACTAGGAGTTAATATCATTATATAAACATAAAAATGACATCTAAAAGAGCAGAAGCTAAATGGAAAACAAATGTCATGTCAGAAGGAAAATATAGAGTGTAAATCGCAACTTACACATTCATCAGATCTTCTCCATTGTAGTGAATGCAATCAAAGACAAAAAGGCACACATTTGCATCCTGGAACTCTGCTTTCTGAAATAATGGAATGTTTATTGGAATGTTTATTAACAAACCTAAATATGAATGCTTTACTAAAGCAACATAATATTGTACAGGTGTCATTCATTTTAAGCTGCACATGCATTTCCAGGTCTAGTGCATCTACAATAACCCCAATGAAGCTAGTAAATGCATTTAATGAAGCACAAGAATCTTCAATATGCTCTGCAAACCACACATATTCACATGTCAAATATATACCACATAGTGCATATGGAATTACTGATAGAAACAAAGCATTGTATATTAACGAATTTGTTTAAGGTGAACCCACATAAAGCAAGAACCTGTATATTTTCTCTACATGACATATTTGTAGTAGTAAAGTAACCCTTACAAAGTGACTTTATGCAGCACAATTTTTGATGCAACACAAACATTCTAATGGTGCAAAAAAATCTTGATATTATTTTCTATTAAGATTAATAAAATCAGGTAAAGTATCAAGTTACACAAAATCAGTAGTAGGTTGGTATATAGCAACCACCCAGGGAGGTACTACTATCCTATCAAACGAGTGTTAGACAGAAACCTGTATGTATCTGTTTTACATGATGGTAGGAGGGCTGGTGTCTTTTTTCTGTATCATAAACACAAGATAACAGGTATATCATGCTACTTTTACTTACACTTAGGTCACACTACACATGCATGTACATGTTTAAGTATACACACTCATCTGAGCTTTCTTTGATTTTATCTTAACCTTTAAACTGTCCACACGAAGATCTACGTTGACGCGCATAGCGCACTGAATATTTTGAGAAAAAAATCAATTGTTCTTTTTGTTTAAAATGAAGAGCGCATTTTTTTTGGCATCCACGAATTTTGTAATACTGCGCACACTGAGTGCACAGACCCATTCTCTAATGTCTAGGCAACTCAGGCTTATCGTGGCAAGGTTAAAAGCATTTAAAAAAAAACGTAGATCTACGTTCGGAGCACTACGCGCGTCAACGTAGATCTACGTGTGGACAGTTTAACCCTTAAACGGTCCACACATATATTTACGTTAGCACTGCTACTGCCCCAAACGTATATATACGTTTTTTTTTACATGCTTTCTAATGGGGAAAATCAAAGTCGGGGCAGTAGTAGTGCTAACGTAAATATACGTGTGGACCGGTTAAGGGTTAATAGTTCTTGTTCTTATTACTTTTCTTTTCATATCTATGGGGAAGTGGAATAAGAATCATTCCTCCGTAAGCCATGAGTATTGTAAAAGTCAACTAAAATGCCTGGAGCAATGGGCCAGTAACCCCCTTTTCCTGAACAGCTTACTAAAAATAATATATAAATTAGACACATATGCAACACTTGGGTATCTTTATTGAGGAAACGTTTTGCCACACAGTGGCTTCATCAGTCCAATACAAAGTAGAAATGTGTAAGGAGAGGAGGAGTTCGAGGTAATCAGTCCCTCGGCCTGGAGTCGATGTGTTCAGTCCATCAATCTTGTTAGAAGTGCAGCACAAGGCCGTAGAGGTGGCTTATATGCTGTAATCAGGTGAGGTGAAGCAGGAGGCGGGGTCATAGTGGTACCATCCACTATTCGAAGTAGGTCTTCGTCCAAAGGTTGGACAAGTTTGGAAAAATTCGTTTGTATCAAGATCCCAAGCTGTTGCTGTGTCAGACAGGATGTAGATGAATGGTTCAGAGAACCGACAAGTTATAAATTAGACACATATGCAACACTTGGGTATCTTTATTGAGGAAACGTTTCGCCACACAGTGGCTTCATCAGTCCAATACAAAGTAGAAAGGTGTAAGGAGAGGAGGAGTATGAGGTAATCAGTCCCTCGGCCTGGAGTCGATGTGTTCAGTCCATCAATCTTGTTAGAAGTGCAGCACAAGGCCGTTAAGGTGGCTTATATGCTGTAATCAGGTGAGGTGAAGCAGGAGGAGGCGGGGTCATAGTGGTACCATCCACTATTCGAAGTAGGTCTTCGTCCAAAGGTTGGACAAGTGTTGAAGAATTCGTTTGTATCAAGATCCCAAGCTGTTGCTGTGTCAGACAGGATGTAGATGAATGGTTCAGAGAACCGACAAGTTATAAATTAGACACATATGCAACACTTGGGTATCTTTATTGAGGAAACGTTTTGCCACACAGTGGCTTCATCAGTCCAATACAAAGTAGAAAGGTGTAAGGAGAGGAGGAGTTTGAGGTAATCAGTCCCTCGGCCTGGAGTCGATGTGTTCAGTCCATCAATCTTGTTAGAAGTGCAGCACAAGGCTGTAGAGGTGGCTTATATGCTGTAATCAGGTGAGGTGAAGCAGGAGGAGGCGGGGTCATAGTGGTACCATCCACTATTCGAAGTAGGTCTTCGTCCAAAGGTTGGACAAGTGTTGAAGAATTTGTTTGTATCAAGATCCCAAGCTGTTGCTGTGTCAGACAGGATGTAGATGAATGGTTCAGAGAACCGACAAGTTATAAATTAGACACATATGCAACACTTGGGTATCTTTATTGAGGAAACGTTTCGCCACACAGTGGCTTCATCAGTCCAATACAAAGTAGAAAGGTGTAAGGAGAGGAGGAGTTTGAGGTAATCAGTCCTTTCGGCCTGGAGTCGATGTGTTCAGTCCATCAATCTTGTTAGAAGTGCAGCACAAGGCCGTAGAGGTGGCTTATATGCTGTAATCAGGTGAGGTGAAGCAGGAGGAGCCGGGGTCATAGTGGTACCATCCACTATTCGAAGTAGGTCTTCGTCCAAAGGTTGGACAAGTGTTGAAGAATTCGTTTGTATCAAGAATTCTTCACTTGTCCAACCTTTGGATGAAGACCTACTTCGAATAGTGGATGGTACTACTATGACACCGCCGCCTCCTGCTTCACCTCACCTGATTACAGCATATAAGCCTTCACTTGTCCAACCTTTGGACGAAGACCTACTTCGAATAGTGGATGGTACCACTATGCCCCCGCCTCCTCCTGCTTCACCTCACCTGATTACAGCATATAAGCCACCTCTACGGCCTTGTGCTGCACTTCTAACAAGATTGATGGACTGAACACATCGACTCCAGGCCGAGGGACTGATTACCTCAAACTCCTCCTCTCCTTACACCTTTCTACTTTGTATTGGACTGATGAAGCCACTGTGTGGCGAAATGTTTCCTCAATAAAGATACCCAAGTGTTGCATATGTGTCTAATTTATAACATGTCGGTTCTCTGAACCATTCATCTAAAAATAATAATAAGAAAACCGTCAAAGTAGGATGTTTGAATGTGCATGGGAGTAGTGCGAATGATAAGAGAGATGATTGTGGATGTTATAAATGAAAAGAAGCTGAATGTCCTGGCTCTAAGTGAAACAAAGCTGAAGGGGGTAGGAGAGTTTCTGTGGGGGAAAATAAATGAGATTAGATGAGGGGTTTCTAATAGAGTTAGAGCTAAGGAAGGAATAAAAATAATGTTGAAGGATAAGTTATGGCAAGAAAAGAGGAAATATAAATGTATAAATTCAAGGATTATGTGGAGTAAAATAAGGGTTGGATGTGAAAAGTGGGTTATAGTAAGTGTTCATGCACCCAGAGAAGAGACAAGTGTAGAAGAGAGAGATTTTGGGAAATGTTAAGTAAGTGCATGGGAAGTTTTGAACCAAGTGACAGAGTACTTGTTGATGGGGGCTTAAATGCTAAAGTGGGTAAAAATGTTGTGGAGGAAGTAGTAAGTAAATCTGGGGAGCCAGAGGTAAATGAAAATGGGGGACCTTTAATTGAACTATGAGTAGAAAGAGGCAACCGCCCAGGGAGGTACTACCGTCCTGCCAAGTGAGTGTAAAACGAAAGCCTGTATTTGTTTTACATGATGGTAGGATTGCTGGTGTCTTTTTTCTGTCTCATAAACATGCAAGATTTCAGGTATGTCTTGTTACTTCTACTTACACTTAGGTCACACTACACATTCATGTACAAGCATATGTATATACACACACCCCTCTGGGTTTTCTTCTATTTTCTTACTAGTTCTTGTTCTTATTTCCTCTTATCTCCATGGGGAAGTGGAACAGAATTCTTCCTCCGTAAGCCATGCGTGTCGTAAGAGGCGACTAAAATGCCGGGTGCAAGGGGCTAGTAACCCTTCTCCTGTATATATTACTAAATGTAAAAGGAGAAACTTTCGTTTTTTCTTTTGGGCCACCCTGCTTCGGTGGGAAACGGCCGACGTGTTGAAAGAAAGAAAGAAGAGTAGAAAGAGGTTTGGTAATAAGTAATATGTATTTTATGAAAAAGAATAAATAAGTATACAAGATATAATTTTTTTTTATTATTTTTTTTTTATTAACACATCGGCCGATTCCCACCAAGGCAGGGTGGCCCGAAAAAGAAAAACTTTCATCATCATTCACTCCATCACTGTCTTGCCAGAAGGGTGCTTTACACTACAGTTATAAAACTGCAACATTTACACCCCTCCTTCAGAGTGCCGGCACTGTACTTCCCATCTCCAGAACTCAAGTCCGGCCTGCCGGTTTCCCTGAATCCCTTCATAAATGTTACTTTGCTCACACTCCAACAGCACGTCAAGTATTAAAAACCATATGCCTCCATTCACTCCTATCAAATACGCTCACACATGCTTGCTGGAAATCCAAGCCCCTCGCACACAAAACTTCCTTTACCCCTCCCTCCAACCTTTCCTAGGCCGACCCCTACCCCGCCTTCCCTCCACTACAGATTTATACACTCTCGAAGTCACTCTGTCTCGTTCCATTCTCTCTACATGTCCAAACCACCTCAACAACCCCTCCTCAGCTCTCTGGACAATCGTTTTGGTAATCCCGCACCTCCTCCTAATTTCCAAACTCCGAATTCTCTGCATTATATTCACACCACACATTGACCTCAGACATGACATCTCCACTGCCTCCAGCCTTCTCCTCATTGCAACATTCATCACCCATGCTTCACACCCATATAAGAGCGTTGGTATAACTATACTCTCATACATTCCCTCTTTACTTCCATGGACAAGGTTCTTTGTCTCCACAGACTCCGAGTGCTCCACTCACCCTTTTCCCCTCATCAATTCTATGATTCACCTCATCCTTCATAGACCCATCCGCCGACATGTCCACTCCCAAATATCTGAATACATTCACCTCCTCCATACTCTCTCCCTCCAATCTGATATCCAATCTTTCGTCACCTATTCTTTTTGTTATCCTCATCACCTTACTCTTTAAACCTATATTCACTTTCAATTTTCTTCTTTTACACACCCTACCAAATTCATCCACCAACCTCTGCAGCTTCTCTTCAGAATCTCCCAAAAGCACAGTGTCATCAGCAAAAAGCAACTGTGACAACTCCCACTTTGTATTAGATTCTTTATCTTTTAGCCCAACACCTCTTGCTAAGACCCTCGCATTCACTTCTCTTACAACCCCATCTATAAATATATTGAACAACCACGGTGACATCACACATCCTTGTCTAAGGCCCACTTTTACTGGGAAATAGTCCCCTTCCCTCCTACACACTCTAACCTGAGCCTCACTATCCTCATAAAAACTCTTCACTGCTTTCAGTAACCTTCCTCCTATTCCATACACCTGCAACATCTGCCACATTGCCCCCTATCTACCCTATCATACGCCTTTTCCAAATCCATAAATGCCACAAAAACATCTTTACCCTTATCCAAATACTGTTCACCTATATGTTTCACTGTAAACACTTGGTCTACACACCCCTACCTTTCCTAAAGCCCCTTGTTCATCTGCTATCCTGCTTTCTGTTTTACTCTTAATTCTTTCAATAATAACTCTACCATACACTTTACCAGGTACACTCAACAGACTTATTCCCCTATAATTTTTGCACTCTCTTTTGTCCCCTTTGCCTTTATACAAAGGAACAATACACGCTCTCTGCCAATCCCTAGGTACCTTACCCTCTTCCATACATTTATTAAATAATAGCACCAACCACTCCAAAATTATATCCCCACCTGCTTTTAACATTTCTATCTTTATCCCATCAATCCCAGCTGCCTTACCCCTTTCATTCTACCCACTGCCTCACGAACTTCCCTACACCCACAACTGGCTCTTCCACACTCCTACAAGATGTTATTCCTCCCTGCCCTACACACGAAATCACAGCTTCCCTGTCTTCATCAACATTTAACAAATCCTCAAAATATTCTCTCCATCTTCCCGATACCTCTAACTCTCCATTTAATAACTCTCCTCTCCTATTTTTAACTGTCAAATCCATTTGTTCTCTAGGCTTCCTCAACTTATTAATCTCATTCCAAAACTTTTTCTTATTTTCAACAAAATTTGCTGATAACATCTCACCCACTCTCTCATCTGCTCTCTTTTTACATTGCTTCACCACTCTTTTAACCTCTCTTTTCTCTCCATATACTCTTCCCTCCTTGCATCACTTCTAATTTGTAAAAACCTCTCATATGCTAACTTTTCTCCCTTACTACTCTCTTTACATCATCATTCCACCAATCGCTCCTCTTCCTCCGCACCCACCGCCTGTAACCACAAACTTCTGCTGAACACTCTAACACTACATTTTTAAATCTACCCCATACATTTTCGACCCATTGCCTACACTCTCACTAGCCCATCTATCCTCCAATAGTTGTTTATATCTTACCCTAACTGCCTCCTCTTTTAGTTTATAAACCTTCACCTCTCTTTTACTTACTGATTCTATTTTCCTTGTATCCCATCTACCTTTTACTCCCACTGTAGCTATAACTAAAAAGTGATCTGATATATCTGTAGCCCCTCTATAAACATGTACATCCTGAAGTCTACTCAACAGTCTTTTATCTATCAATACATAATATATAATATAGAACATAAAGTAGTTTGTTAGATTATGTATTCGTGGATAAAAGGTTTATGGGTAGGCTTCAGGATGTGCATGTTTATAGAGGGGTAACAGATATATTGGATCATCATTTAGTTTTAGTTAGTCAGAAGATGGGGTAGATGGGGCAAAAGGAAAATGGCAACAGGAAGTGAGAGACATGAAAATTTATAAACTAAGGGAGGAGGAAGTTAGGGTGAGATATAAGCAACTATTGGCAGAAAGGTGGGCTACTGCGAGTATAGATAGTGGGGGGAGTTGAAGAGGGGTGGGATAGTTTTAAAAATGCAGTGTTAGAATGTGAGGCAGAAGTTTGTGGCTATAGGAGGGTGGGTGCAGGA
>WNWK01020416.1:0-7500 GCA_009830355.1 Cherax destructor | reverse complement strand
GAAGTTGAGTTACTGGATGATTGTGCGAGCAGTGAGGAACGAGAAACACTGTTACGACAATATGGTGACTTGGAAGAAGTCATGTGTGCCTGCAAAGTTAAGGTACTAGATAGGTTAAAGAGTATGAGTGACGTGGCGGGCCAACCTCCCGCGGCAAATGTGTTCCTCCCCAGACTGGAAGTACAATTGTTGCCCGCCGGGAGACAGCTTGGAGGAATTTTGGTCAATTTTCAAGGCAATGGTACACGATCGGAAGGATCTGGAAAGTGTTGCCGTTGATTTATTTAAAGGGACAATTGAGGGGATATGCCCTCATTCTCATTCAGGCTTTCCCTAATGTAAACGACTCTTATAGAGAAGCTGTTCGTCTGCTAGAGGGTACTTATGGAAACCCTCGAACAGCAACATTGGATTTAGTAATTGCAGTGGTTAATTTAAAAACCCCCCAGAGCACAACTACAAAGAGTTGCAACAGTTTCGGATAAAACTAGAGAGCACTCTCCAGATTTTGAGTAACAAACACAATTTGGAGAATGCAAGTTGGTTCGTTTGCCGTGGTACGAGCTAAATTGAACCATAAGACGATAGAGTGGTTACTAACAAGTACCACAAGGCTTACTTGGGTTGGAAGAGATAAGGACGGGTTTGCAAGAATTAATTGTTCAGTTGCAAACTAGCCAGCCCACTACTTTTAAGAATACTGGTCATAGTGACGTGCGTCATCAACTAAGTTCCACAAAGGAAAAATTATCCCAATAGTAATAGTTACAACCCAACCACTAAAATGGGTTATGTTGGCAAATCAAGTGACAGGGACCAGTAATAGTGGTTCGTCACAACAAGACAGAAAGAATAAACACCCCAATAAGGGTAACCCAGGGGTAGCTGTGAGCCAAGAGAAGAGAATTGTCTCTTCTGTAATGAAACCCATCTCTCTAAACTCTCGTTACCTATAATTCTTGGGATGCGAAAGTGAAGAGATTGGATGAGCTGGACCGGTGTATTCGATGTCTTGGTAATCATAATGTGGGGGATTGCCAGACCAAACTGAATACTTGTCACCAATGCAATAATGGTAGGCACCACATAGTGATGTGTAAGAGCGGGCGAATCCTAGTAATGGTAAGGATAATCACCCCGACACTACAGTGGCGCACGTAAAACTTGCAGCTAACGTTCGTAATGGTTTAGCTGAAGTAGCACTACCTGTGTTGGACATGACAGTTAAAGATAAATGGCATAAATCCAAGACTGTAACAGCATTGTTAGATCAGGGATCACAACGTACTTTCATAAAGCGCAGTTGCCTTAATGGGAGAAAGTACGAAGGGGATCCACCATTTAAAATTGTCGGGTTTTCTCAGATAAAGAGGCCCAGTCATATGACACGGTTTATATAAACGTCGGTCTGGGCAGAGAGAAGACCCAAGTTAATGCAGTAGTCGTGGATAGACTACCGGAGAAGATCTCCACTGTGGGTCTTAATGCCACCAAGCAGAGACTCTCACAGAATAATGTGAAACTGGCACCCTCTGTGGTCAATAATGACTCGGTGGGGCCAACAGGAGTATTAATAGGCAGCGACTATTATGCAGCCTTTGTGAAGGGTATGACGAAGAGGTGCGGAGTCACTCTTCTCAACACGGGTGCAGGCTATGTCATTATGGGCCCGGGTTCCTCGCAGTAATGAATGACTGGAGGAAGCCATAAATGCAGTCACTGTGTGTCTTACGCACGAACGCCGCCCCAGAGTACATATTCTTCTATAGAGAATGCCGTTGAACCAGTACACAAGTTGTGGGAACTGGACAGTATCGGGATAAATGTAAATGAAGAAAGTCCAGATGATTCCTTCACTCAGGAACAATACCTGAAGGATGTTAAATTTGAGTCTGGACAATAATGGGTGCGACTCCCATGGAAGCTAAACCATCCGGAACTGGCCACTAATTACCGGATGGCGATGGTCAGTTAAAGGCCCAGCTCCACGAATTGAGTAAGACACCAGAATTGTTGACTGCTTATAATACAATAATTAATGAACAGTTAAATAATCAATTCATAGAGGAGGTACCCCCTGAGCAAGCCAATATTTATGGCCACTACTTACCTCATCACGGAGTGAAGAAGGATTCCAAAACCACTCCTTTGATTATCGTGTTTAATTGTAGTGCCAGGGGTAATAAAAATGTACCTAGTTTGAATGATTGTTTGATGACAGGTCGCGCTGACGGAGAAATTGGGAATGTGTTATTGAATTTCAGAGTTAATAGTTATGCCTTTATGGCAGACATAAGTAAAGCTTTCCTGAGAGTGGGATTGCAAGAGACGGATCGGATTACACAAGATTTCTGTGGCCAGAGGATCCTAGCAATCCACTTAGTCCGCTGAAAACTTTCAGATTCAGGAGTGTCTTATTGGGCTACTTCAGTCCGTTCTTACTTCAGGCGACGATAAATGTGCACTTAAACGTACAGGTGGTCCACTGAGTGAAATAATGAGTAAACAATTCTATGTGGACAATTTCCTGGGTGTACGTCAAATGAAGAGGAGCTAATGAAGATATATGAAGGGGCAATGACATAATGCAAGGTGCAAATATCCTCTCAGGGAGGGAACAGTAATTCGTCCAGGTTAAAGGACCGAATAAATAAAGATAATCCCGGCGATGAAGTATTTGGGTGTAGCAATTATTGGGACTGACTTGGGATACTGAAAGAGACTTGATATCGTTAAAGCCTAATAATTATAGTATGCCCAAGAAATTAACAAGAGAACCCGCTTGCTGAAGTTTCAAATGTTTCATCCACTAGGCTAGGGCGCCTCTACAATCCGAGGGAAATTATTGGTACAAGAGGCATGGAAGCAGAAGTGCTTGGGATGAAACCCTACCTGAGAATTCATTAACAGGTGGGAAGAATTAATTGGTGATTATGAGAAAGTTCCAATGTGGGTTTCCGCGGTGGTAGCCCGCTCTGGAGTGGAAAATACACTCCCATTTTTCGATGCTTCTAAATTAGCGTATGGAGCAGTCGCTTATCTTCAATTGATAAAGATATTTCTCTTGTCATGTCTAAAACAAAAAGGGCTCCATTAAAACCCTATTTACCTCAGGGAAAACCCCATCTATGGGGTCAAATTACGATTATTTACGGAGTAAATTGCCGGAGATAAATATTAGCGACACCAAATTTGGTCTGATAATGAGGTATCCTTGCAGTGGATCCGCAACGGAACCGCAAGATTATATTCGTGCAAAATAGAGCGCAGAGATTAACCAGATGCAAGAGAAATATGGTTTGGGTCAACATAAAACAACCATACTCCGGGCGGAGAAAACCCCCCTGATTCCTTGTCTCGTGGGTTGACTTATGTAAAATTTGTGAGGACTTTATCGTGGTTTAAGGGACCCAGTTGGTTGGTGAATAAAAAATAACGGCCTGTTCAAAACCATATTGCTCCGGTGGAAATTACTGTGAACACGGCTCCAGTCCTCGGTCCCTCCTTAGCCATTGATATAAATAAATATATCCTTCCCAAAAAATTTATTAATGTCACGGTTGGTGTTTAACTTCATAAACAAATAATATCCCGATGATTTTCCTCATCCCCTGAAATACTGGACAAATAGTACAAGGAGAAATCTATGGAGAGAAATTAAAGTAAGGGATGGAAAACTTGGGAAGGGTTAATAATAGAGAAATTGGGGCTATACTTGGAGGATGACGAATCAAGGAGAGGGAGATTGCAAAATGCGAATTGGGTGAATATACTAAACACCCTATCTTCTTCCAAGACTCATCATCCTGACAACTTTAATTGTATTAAATGCCCATAAAAAAGTGGGTGCATGGTGGAGTACAAGATACCTTAAACATTAGGGAAACTTTCTGTTCCTCAGGGCGACAGAGTGGAAGAGGGTGAAAGACATGTGTGGTGCGTGCGTTTAATGCCAGCCAAAGAACCCGGACCTCCAATTGCCCAAGGAACAGTGCAGTTAATAAAGCCATTTGATGTAACCGGTGAGATTACAGTCCCAATATTTTAACGGGATGCAGAGGTGTTCCTTTAAAGGTGATGTGTGTTTATTCACTTGACCCCAAGGGGGAGTAATTAAAGTGGCACAGGATTTGTCTGCAGAACAGTTCAACACGTTTCCCAAAATTTGCAGCAGGAGATCCTGTCCGAGACCATGATTTCAGATAATGCCACTAACTTTGTAGCGGGAGCGCAACATTTTTAAGGGAAATTTAAAAGAGGAGTAATGACGACAATCTCTGTTAAATCAGGGGGGTGGGCTGGAAGTTTATAACTCCCAGGGCCCCTTGGGAAAAGGGGTTTAGAAAGACTGAAGGACAGTGAAGAGGTGTTTTGCAAAGTACTACACCCGGAAACGAATTAACTTGGAGGAATTCCGGGCAGATGGGGGAGGCAGAGAATCGGATAAATAATCATCCCTCTCGTAATTATTGATACTCCCAGAGAAGTCTGACTCCTTCTACTTGATATGTGGGCGGAAGCTAGAAGCGCCCCCTCTTTACACCCCATTTTTAATTTAAGGGGGTTAAAAAAAAAAAATTTTTAAGTGCCAAAGGGTAAATTTTTGGCCAAAAGGGTTTTTAAAGGGTTTTTCTTTAAAATTCCCCCAAAATTTTTGGGGTTTGGTGAAAAGGGCCTGAAAAGGGGAATTTTTCCCAACCGTTGGGGGTTAAAATGGTGGGGCCCCGAAATTTTTTGGCCTTTTGGGAAATCAGAATTTTAATTTTTTACCCAAAAAACCCCGGGGGGCAAGGTAGGGGGAAAAAGGGGTTTTGGGGCCCCCCAAAGGGTTCCCCCACCAAACCCCTTTTTTAAAATCCCAAAAAATTTAGGGGGCCCTTTTTTAAAATCCCCGCGTTTTCGACCCCCGCAGGAAAAGGGAACCCCCAGTGGGGGTCTTAAAGGACGAAAAAATTTTTCGGGTTTTGAAAAGGGTATAGGAAACCGGTTTTAAAAACGGGGGGGGGGCGGGGGGGGCGGGAACCCCGCCCCGTTGGGGAGGGATGCTCCAAAAATTGAATTTTCCCAAACCGATTTCCTTTGTTAAAAGTGGGGGGAAACCAGGTATACGGAAAAAGGATCTCCCGGGGGAATTTTTCCCCCAAAATGTAAAACCCGGGGGGGGGCTAAAATTTCCCCGGAAAATTAACCTTTTTTGCCCACGGGGAATAATCGACTAGGGCGGGGGTTTTTTAAAACGAAAAAATCCCTATTAAAAAGGGATTTTTGGCCCCTTTTTATTCCCTATTGTTTTCAGGAGTAGGGGGGGCAACCCCGCCCCCCCATGATGCGAATTAAAATTATGGCAGTTAACTTAATTTGGGGTTTTTACCCCCCCCAATTGATATTGTTTAACCCCAAAAACCCCAAATTTTCATAAAAATTTTTAAAAACTTGAATTTATCGGTCCGGGCGGGGAATGTAAAAGGGGGCCTTGGGGGGCCAGGGGGAAATTTACTCCAAAGGGGGAAACTTAAAATTTCGATCGGTCATCCGGGGTTTTTTTGCTGGGCGGTTCCCAATAGACTTTTTCCCCCAAACCCCCCCCAAAAAATTTTGACAGCCAGAAAGCCAAAGCCGCCAGCCCCCAAAAATTTTAAAAAATTAAAAAAAGGCACTGCAAAAGGGGCCATGGCCCATGCAAGGCAAGTCCGTCCCCCCCCAGCTTAGACCAATGACCCCCAGTCGGCCCCATCCTCTAAGGAAGGGCATGGCATCAGACCTAGTAGCACAAGCTAGTCAGGTCCAACTCACCCACCCCCAGCCATTTATTTATCTAACCTTTTTTCTTTCCTTTTTAAAAGGGGGTGTTAATGAAAAGACATCATGAACCCTTGTTGCCAATTTTTTCTAGGGAATTTTAACTGGGTTCCACAAGGCAAGGGCCCCGGTTTTTCGAAAACGAGGCCAGACCCTTTTCATGCAGGCCCCCGGCCCCAATCGCACAAATTTGAAGGAATGAAAAAAAAATTTTTATCTAGTTGGGGAGTAGCACCTGAACGTATATCTACGTGGGGGCAGTTTAAGGGGTTAAAAAGGCTGGGGAGCAAATGGATTTGCTTAAAAAAAGAAAAGGGGGGGTGAGGGGGGGTTGGGGGTATTGGGAAGGCAGGAATATTTAAATTTTTAAAGCTGATAAAAAGGGGGGAGTAATTTCATGCACGGGGGCCGGGTGGAAAAGCATCATTTAGGAGGAAAGCAGGTTTTACTGTGGGGGGGTCGTGAGACAAACGAGAATGAAAGGGGAAAATTGGAATGACAGGAAATGACAGAAATGTTAAAAGCAGGGAGATATATAGGTTAGTGGTTATTTTTTGTTCTAAATGTAAGTTTTTTAAAAAGGAACGGGAAAAAAGGAATGTAAAAATTATAGGAGAATAAGTTTATGAGTTTTCCCTGGGGAAGGGAACAAATTCTTCCCCCGAAACCATGCGTGTCATAAGGGAAAAAACCAGAGCGGGGGTAGAAAAAACCCCGTCCATATAATAAATGTAAAAAAAAAAACTTTTCCCTTTTTTGGGCCCCCCATTTTTTTTGGGGAAAGGGGCCATTTTTGAAAGAAAAAGGTTACTGAGTAAAAAGGGGGAAGTGGTTAATTGAAAGAATTAGAGGCAAGACAGAGAGGGGGACTGAGATGAAAAAGGGGTTTTTAATTGGGGAAGGGGTGTGATCAAAAGTTTACATTGAAGCATTTTTTTTTTATTAACACATAGGCCGTTCCCCCAAAGGGGGGGCCCAAAAGAAAAAATTATCATCATTCACTCCATCACTTCTTGCCGGGGGCTTTTACACAGCACAAAAAATGCAACATTACCACCCCCTTTTTTGAGTGCCGGGGCTGTACCCCCCTCCAGGAATCGTTTCCGGGGCCGCTTCCCGAAACCCTTCATAAATGTTCCTTTTCCACACTCCAACAGACGCCCCAATCCTAAAAAACCCTTTTTTCCATTCCTCCATTTTAAACACACATGCACACTTGTGGGGAATCCAAGCCCCGGGGACACAAAAAAAACCCCTTTTCCCCCCCCCAACCTTTTGGGGGGATCCCCCCCCCCCGCCTTCCCCCCCCAAAACACCTTGAACCCTTCTATTTGCCTCCTCCTATATGTCCAAACCATTCCCAAAAACCCCCCCCCTTTTTAATAGTTTTTAACCCCCCCTCCCCCCCAACCCCAAAAACCATTTTCTGCATTATTTCCCCCAATTTTTCAAAAAGAATTCCCCCCCCAGCCTCCCGGCCCTTACAACCCATTTCTCCCCCTCAAAAGGTGGTTAATATTTCCCCCTTTCTTTCAGGGGAAAATTTTACAATCCCCCAATGCCCACCACCTTTTTTTTTTAATTTTGTGATTCACCTCATCTTTCATATACCCATTGTGAATATCCACTCCCAAATATATGAACACATTTCCCCCCCTGATATCCCAAACTTTTTATTTTTTTTTTTTATCCTATCACCTT
>WNWK01020415.1:0-35887 GCA_009830355.1 Cherax destructor | reverse complement strand
GGTCTCTTCTGATGGTGGTGAGGAGCCGGATGTTATCCTTGGGCTCCCTATGCATGATGGCCTGTATCGCCGCCCTGGAGTCGACGTGGATGACTGGAGGTTGGTGGTGTTCCAGGAGTGCATGTTGGATGGCTCTCTGGATGGCGTGGAGTTCTGCCTGTAGGATGCTGCAGTGGTCTGGGAGGCGCCAGCCGGCCGTTAGGGAGGAGTGATGTATCCCGGAACCCGTGTGGCCGGCCTCGGGGTCTCTTGATCCATCAGTGTAGTACACTGCACACCCGGGATGCTCCGCTGCAGCAATGCTTGCAGCTGCCCACCGCTGCAGCACGCGCTGTGGACAGTGACGCTTGCTGGCTGGCAGGTTTGCAAGGTGGATTACGACAGGTTCCGGTGCCCATGGTGGTGGCACGATGTACCCATCGACTGGCCGGTCGCATCCCTTGTCCTCGAGGAGCGGCATGGGCAGGAGCTCCTTTGTCACTTCTGCAACCGACCACAACCATAGTCAGACACGGCCTCCCGCGAAGTCGCCTCGCTGATGGTCAAAGAGGTCTCTCAGCAGGCGCTCACTGCCCTGTAGCTGGACAAATTTGGCTAACCTCCTGGCAGCAACGAGGGCGATCCTGTCACTTAGGGGCTGCAGTTGGGCCTCTCTGTTCAGAGTCACTGTGTTGGTCCAGCCTGGGGCCCCCAGCATGACCCGAGCCGCAGCATTTTGTACAACGCTGAGGCGCTTGAGGCATGAGGAACACAGGACAGGAAGAAGGGGTAATTATAGGCAGGCAGACAGGGGAGGGCACAAGAAAGTGGTGGAGGGGTGATAATGGAGGTAGTAGTGGTAGTGGTAGTAGTAGTGGAGTCAGTCATATTCTAGGAAAGGAGCACTGCAATGAAGCTGGCGGCCCGCATAGGGTAAGAACAACAACACAGAGGGGGAAAATGAAATTAAAATAAAATAAAGAGGGCAAATACAAGGCAAAAGAAAAGAAAGAAAACACAGAGAGAAAGGAGAAGAGATAGAAGGGGAAGGAATCAGGTTAAGTTACGGGTGTTCTGAAGTTTGGAGAATATTAGTTGATGTTTGAATACCGTATTAACCCACCTGTTACATGTAAATAATGCCTTACATGGCACATTAAAAATAATAAGCCTGGCCCAATATAATATTGGAACCAGCCCGAACAGACGGAAAATCTTGATCTTGATCTCGATTTGACCTGAGCGTCAGTAAGATGGGGAAGGAAGAAGGATGGGTAAGGATGGAAACATGGGAAATGGTTGGGAGGGGGAGGGGAGGTGAGGGTTATAAAGGTAAGTGGCCTAACCACTTTGGCGCAATATAATAAGTGTGTGTGTATGTAGAGTTATAAATAAGTTAATTTTATGAGTTGGGTATGCCTTCACCCCATCAGTTGCACACGGGTATACTGCTGTATCACAGCATGACACTGAGTTGGGAGAATGCATACGATTGGTAATATATAATTTTTTTTGGGGGGGGGGATCTTGAAGACAACCAGGGGTCATGAAGACAGCCAGGGGTCTTGAAGACAGCCAGGGGTCTTGAAGACAACCAGGGGTCTTGAAGACAGCCTGGGGGTCTTGAAGACAATCAGGGATCTTGAAGACTACCAGGGGTCTTGAAGACAACCAGGCGTCTTGAAGACAACCAGGGGTCTTGAAGACAACCCGGGGTCTTGAAGACTATCAGGGGCCCTCAAGACAACCAGGGGTCTTGAAGACAACCAGGGGTCTTGAAGACTACCAGGAGTCTTAAAGACTACCAGGGTCTTGAAGACAGCCAGGGGTCTTGAAGACAACCAGGGGTCTTGAAGACTACCAAGGGTCTTGAAGACAACCAGGGATCTTGAAGACTACCAGGAGTCTTGAAGACTACCAGGGGTCTTGAAGACAACCAGGGGTCTTGAAGACAACCAGGGATCTTGAAGACTACCAGGAGTCTTGAAGACTACCAGGGGTCTTGAAGACAACCAGGGGTCTTGAAGACAACCAGGGATCTTGAAGACAACCAGGGGTCTTGAAGACTACCAGGGGTCTTGAAGACAACTAGGGATCTTGAAGACAACCAGGGGTCTTGAAGACAGCCAGGGGTCTTGAAGACTACCAGGGGTCTTGAAGACAACCAGGGGTCTTGAAGACAACCAGGGGTCTTGAAAACTTGAAACCTCATTAACCAACCAACCAGTCTTAATGAACCTGGTGTAGTAGATAGACTTGAAACCCCATTAACCAACCAACAAGTCTTAATGACCCTGGTGTAGTAGATAGACTTTAAACCCCATTAACAAACCAACCAGTCTTAATGACCCTGGTGTAGTAGATAGACTTTAAACCCCATTAACAAACCAACCAGTCTTAATGACCCTGGTGCAGTAGATAGACTTTAAACCCCCATTAACCAACCAACCAGTCTTAATAACCCTCGTGTCAGGTCAGCAAACAAAAGGAGACAGCAGAGGGAAACAAGAGACTAGCTCCCTTAAGGCTTACTATACTAATAGCAGGAGTGTAAGAAATAAGATAGATGACCTAAGATTAATTGCAGGTAACGGCTTGACAAAGCTCCTGGAGAGCGAAACGTTGCCACAATAAAATGTCTCATTAGTTGCATTTGTGTTCTTTTACTTAACATATTGTCGGTAATTCTACCACTATTAATACACAAGATTAATTGCAAGTGCAGGAAACATAGATAGTATTGCTATAACAGAGACCTGGCTCAATCTGAATGATAGAGAGTTGCCTTCTGAATGTCACATACAAGGCTATAAATTATTCCACACTGATAGGGTCAACAGGAAGGGTGGTGGAGTAGCGATGTATGTCAGAGACAATTTAAATTGTTGTGTTAGACAAGATATAAAATTAGAAGCGTCAGCCACTGAATCTGTTTGGTTACAGCTTCTTGAGGGCCGTGTAAAACTTATCTTGGGTGTGATTTACAGGCCCCCAAATCTTGATAGGGAGTGCAGTAAACTTCTATGGGATGAAATTCGTAAGGCATCTACATATGAAAATGTTGTGCTAATGGGAGATTTCAACTTTAGACAAATTGACTGGAGCAATTTGACAGGAAATTTAGAGTCAAGTGACTTTCTTGATACGATTCAGGATTGTTTTTTGAAACAGTTGGTGACAGAACAAACTAGAGGAAATAACCTGCTAGACTTGGTTCTTGCCAGCAGGGAATCGCTAATTAATAATCTTGAGGTTAATGATGAGCTTGGGGAAAGTGATCACAAATCACTCAATTTTAATATATCATGGAATTACCCTAATAATGGCAATCAAGTCTCTGTCCCTGACTTCCGCCTGGCTGATTTCATAGGACTGAAAAATTAATGTAGAACAGGACGATAGTAAACTATGCACGATTAGGGTCACAAGTGACATGGTCCTTAGGCAAATAGATAAATTAAAACCTAACAAATCCCCAGGCCCTGATGAACTGTATGCGAGGGTTCTAAAGGAATGTAAAGAGGAGCTTAGCAAACCTATGGCTAATCTTTTCAACATATCACTGCAAACTGGCATGGTGCCAGATAAGTGGAAAATGGCAAATGTAATACCTATTTTCAAAGCAGGTGACAGGTCCTTAGCTTCGAAATATAGACCAATAAGCCTAACCTCCATAGTGGGAAAATTTATGGAATCAATAATTGCCGAGGTAATTCGCAGCCATTTTGAAAAGCATAAATTAATCAACGAATCTCAGCACGGTTTTACAAAAGGGCGTTCCTGCCTTACAAATTTAAAAACTTTTTTCACTAAGGTGTTTGAGGAGGTAGATCATGGTAATGAATATGATATTGTGTATATGGACTTCAGTAAGGCTTTTGAGAGTCCCACATCAGAGACTATTGAGGAAAATTAAGGCACACGGAATAGGAGGAGAATTTTTTTCCTGGATAGAGGCATGGTTGACAAATAGGTAGCAGAGAGTTTGCATAAATGGGGAGAAATCAGAGTGGGGAAGCGTCACAAGCGGTGTTCCACAAGGGTCAGTATTGGGCCCCTTGTTGTTCACAATCTATATAAACGACATAGATGAGGGAATAAATAGCGACATAAGCAAGTTTGCCGATGACACCAAAATAGGCCGTCCAATTAATTCAAATGAGGACATTAGAGCACTCCAGGAAGATTTGAATGGGGTGGGGCAGTGGTCGGAGAAGTGGCAGATGCAGTTTAATATAGATAAATACAAAGTTCTAAATATTGGACAGGACAATAACCATGCCACATATAAACTAAATAATGTAGATCTTAATACTACTGATTGCGAAAAGGATTTAGGAGTTCTGGTTAGCAGTAATCTAAAACCAAGACAGCAGTGCATAAGTGTTCGCAATAAAGCGAACAGAATCCTTGGCTTCATATCAAGAAGCATAAATAATAGGAGTCCTCAGGTTGCAACTCTATATATCCTTGGTTAGGCCTCATCTAGATTATGCTGCACAGTTTTGGTCACCGTATTATAGAATAGATATAAATGCTCTGGAAAACGTACAAATGAGGATGACTAAGTTGATCCCATGTATCAGAAATCTTCCCTATGAGGATAGACTGAGGGCCCTGAATCTGCGCTCTCTAGAAAGACGTAGAATTAGGGGAGATATGATTGAGGTGTATAAATGGAAAACAGGAATAAATAAAGGGGATGTAAATAGCGTGCTAAAAATATTTAGTATTGACAGGACTCGCAGCAATGGCTTTAAGTTGGATAAATTCAGATTCAGGAAGGATATAGGAAAGCATTGGTTTGGTAATAGAGTTGTCGATGAGTGGAACAAACTTCCGAGTACAGTTATAGAGGCTAAAACGTTGTGTAGTTTTAAAAATAGGCTAGATAAATATATGAGTGGGTGCGGGTGGGTGTGAGTTGGTCCTGACTAGCTTGTGCTACTAGGTCAGATGCCGTGCTCCTTCCTTAAGTGAATGTAACCTGACCTGGCTGGGTCGGGGCATTGGCTTAAGCCAGTAGGAGACTTGGACCTGCCTCGCATGGGCCAGTAGGCCTGCTGCAGTGTTCGTTCTTTCTTATGTTCTTATGTGTAGTAGATAGACTTTAAACCCCATTAACCAACCAACCAGTCTTAATGACCCTCGTGTAGTAGATAGACTTTAAACCCCATTAACCAACCAACCAGTCTTAATGACCCTGGTGTATACTCAGATCACAACATAATAGAGGTCCATGTATGCGGGGGGGCCTCAGATCGACAAAATATGATCAGCCGCGAGGGAGCCTTCTCCAAATTCAACTTCAATAACAAAAACATAAGGTGGGACCAAGTAAACCAAGTCCTAAATGATATACAATGGGAAGATAGCATAAGCATCACGGATCCTAACCTATGTCTAGAACAAATTAACTCTGGGGCACTTGAGGTTTGATCAAAGAAAATTCCCTTAAGGAAAACAAGGAGAAGATGCAAACTAGAAAGAGAGAGGCGCTCCCTATACAGGCGAAGGCAGAGAATAACGGAGCGACTACAAAAGGCCAATATATCTGAAATACGTAGGGAGACGCTGGTCAGAGAAATAGCAAACATCGAATTAAAACTAAAGGAATCTTACAGGAATCAAGAAGCGCGGGAAGAACTAAAAGCCATAAATGAAATTGAAAGAAACCCAAAGTATTTCTTTTCTTATGCCAAATCAAAGTCGAGAACAACATCCAGTATTGGGCCCCTACTTAAACGGGATGGGTCCTACACAAATGACAGCAAGGAAATGAGTGAGTTACTAAAGTCCCAGTATGAGTCAGTTTTTAGTGAGCCGCTAACCAGATTGAAAGTCGAAGACCTAAATGAGAGTGCCACAGAACTTGGCAGTTGCATGCCTATCTGACATCACCCTGACGCCAAATGACTTCGAAAAGACAATAAATGGCATACCCATGCACTCCGCTCCAGGCCCAGACTCATGGAACTCCGTCTTCATCAAGAACTGCAAGAAGCCCCTATCACGTGCTTTTAACATCCTATGGAGAGGGAGCATGGACACTGGGGTCGTCCCACAGTTACTAAAAACAACAGACATAGCCCCACTCCACAAAGGGGGCAGTAAAGCAAAAGCAAAGAACTACAGACCAATAGCGCTAACGTCCCATATCATAAAAATCTTTGAAAGGGTTCTAAGAAGCAAGATCGCCCATCAATTACACAACCCAGGGCAGCATGGGTTTAGAGCAGGTCGCTCCTGTCTGTCCCAACTACTGGACCACTACGACAAGGTTCTGGATGCTCTAGAAGACAAACAAAATGCAGATGTTATATACACAGACTTTGCAAAAGCCTTTGACAAGTGCGACCATGGTGTAATAGCACACAAAATGCGTGATAAAGGAATAACAGGAAAAGTGGGTAGATGGATCTATAATTTCCTAACAAGTAGAACACAAAGAGTAGTAGTCAACAGAGTAAAGTCTGAGGCAGCTACAGTGAAAAGCTGTGTTCCACAAGGCACAGTACTCGCTCCCATCCTGTTCCTCATCCTCATATCGGACATAGACAGGGATATAAGCCACAGTGCCGTGTCTTCCTTTGCAGATGACACCCGAATCTGTATGACAGTGTCCACCATTGTAAGCCTCCCAAGTTAATAATCTTGTGTTATTGAGCCTCCCAAGTTAATAATCTTGTGTTATAATGGGTTATTAAGCCTCCCAGGTTAATAATCTTGTGTTAGCCTGGGTAATTAAGCCTTCCAGGTTAACAATATTGCGTTATCCTGGGTAATTAAGCCTCTCAGGTTAATAATCTTATGTTATCCTGGGTTATTAAGCCTCCCTGTTTAATAATCTTGTGTTATCCTAGGTTATTAAGCCTCCCAGGTTAATAATCTTATGTTATCCTGGGTTATTAAGCCTCCCAGTTTAATAATCTTGTGTTATCCTGGGTTATTAAGCCTCCCAGTTTAATAATCTTGTGTTATCCTGGGTTATTAAGCCTCCCAGTTTAATAATCTTGTGTTATCCTGGGTTATTAAGCCTCCCAGTTTAATAATCTTGTGTTGTCCTGGGTTATTAAGCCTCCCAGTTTAATAATCTTGTGTTATCCTGGGTTATTAAGCCTCCCAGTTTAATAATCTTATGTTATCCTGGGTTATTAAGCCTCCCAAGTTGATAATCTTGTGTTATAATGGATTATTAAGAAGCCTTCCAGGTTAATAATCTTGTGTTATCCTGGGTTATTAAGCCTTCCAAGTTAATAATCTTGTGTTATCCTGGGTTATTAAGCCTTCCAGGTTAATAATCTTGTGTTATCCTGGGTTATTAAGCCTTCTAGATTAATAATATTGTGTTATACTGGGTTATTAAGCCTCCTGGGTTAATAATCTTGTGTTATACTGGGTTATTAACTCTCTACATGTTTGTGAAGATGTTACAAGAAGACCAGTGTGTTTTGTAATACTGGCCAAGACCTCTCTGAAGGACCGGCCATCCCCTGCCGTCACACCCACACAAGTCACTTAAAGCATGAACGCTACACACACGTCTCACCCTGCTGGACATGACACTCCTACAGTCATGTTACCAAGGACTGCCTCATCAAGGACAGGGAGTTCGGTTCAGAAATGAAGGGCACGACCTCAGTTCCTCCACCACTGCTCCAACATGCCACAACAAGCCCATGATTCTTCAAGTCAGTTGTTTTCTCTAGGCTGGAATATTGCTGTACACTAACAGCCACCTTCAAGGCTGGCGACATTACTGACCTGGAGAATGTACAGAGAACTTTCACGGCACACATAAGTACGATAAAGCACCTAAATTACTGGCAAGAGTTGAAGTCCCTTGAACTGTATTCCCTGGAACTCTGGCGAGAAAGGTACATGATTATATACACTTGGAAAATCCTAGAGGGATTAGTACTAAATTTTTACACGAAAATCACTCCATGGGAAAGCAAAAGACTCGGCAGAAGAAGCAACAATTTCCCAATGAAAAATAGCTGTCTTCAAGACCCCTGGCTATTTTCAAGACACCTGGCTGTCTTCAAGACCCCTGGTTATCTTCAAGACCCCTGGTTGTCTTCAAAACCCTTGGCTGCCTTCAAAACCCCTGGTTGTCTTCAAGACCCCTGGTTGTCTTCAAGACCCCTGGTTGTCTTCAAGACCTCTGGTTGTCTTCAAGACCCCTGGCTGTCTTCAAGACCCCTGGCTGTCTTCAAGACCCCTGGTTGTCTTCAAAACCCCTGGCTGTCTTCAAGACCCGTGGTTGTCTTCAAGACCCCTGGTTGTCTTCAAGACCCCTGGTTGTCTTCAAGACCCCTGGTTGATCAGGTCCTGATCCACCACCAGGAATGGTCGTGGACCCTCCTGCAGGGGCGTTGACCCCTCGAAACACCCTCCAGGTATACTCAAGGTATGCTGATAGGTACATGTCTTCCAGTGTGTATACACAGTGAATTATCATATTATCTTCATATTCCTCCTTATTCCTTCCTTCATAGTCATTCTTCCATCCTTCCTAGTCCTTCTTCCCTCCTTCCTAGTCCATCTTCCTTCCTTCCTAGTCCTTCTTCCCTCCTTCCTAGTCCTTCTTCCCTCCTTCCTAGTCCTTCTTCCTTCCTTCCTAGTCCTTCCCTCCTTCCTAGTCCTTTGCTCCTTCCTAGTCCTTCTTCCTTCCTTCCTAGTCCATCTTCTCTCCTTCCTAGTCCTTCCCTCCTTCCTAGTCCTTCTTCCTTCCTTCCTAATCCTTCTTTCCTCCTACCTAGTCCTTCTTCCTTCCTTCCTAGTCCTTCTTCCTTCCTTCCTAGTCCTTCTTACCTCCTTCCTAGTCCTTCCCTCCTTCCTAATCCTTCTTCCCTCCTTCCTAGTCCTTCTTCCCTCCTTCCTAGTCCTTCTTTCTTCCATTTCAACATCTGTACCAGGGGCGATAGCACCATCTTGCCCAGATTTTTTTACTTTCCCAACTGTTATAGAAAGCTGTCATGCTTTTTATGAAGTCCGATTTGATGTTGTCATTTTTTAATATCAATGTGATTTTATTCCACAGTTCGGTCTCATTTGGCCATACCCAAAAACACTTCCCTTGTTTAATATCTCGTGTAGTAGATTCTTGAATGCCTGCACAAGGGTCGTGGCAGCATTTACCACAGACGTTGCATGTAATCCATCCAGTGGAACGTTTGTTTGGTTGGTTGCATACTACACAGGGTTTCATGATTGAATTTGTTGGTTGATTTAATGTATATTCTACTAATAGCTTCCCTGAAGTGGTGATCCGTCTATTTGTATCGTGTCTATTTTATTTGCATGTGTAAGTGTTTGGGACAATCTTACCACTTTAAGTTATTGTTATTGTTTGGGTGTTTGATAAGGTCCCCTAAAACTCCGTCCGCTTAATGAATCCGGACTCGGATATCAGTTTTGAATCCGGTCAATGGTTCCCTTATTTCTTGGATCTGACGAGATCCAGTGTCACTTATTTAATGAATCCTGTAGGGATTATTTGGGTAACGCGAGACAGGCCACTGGAAGATGATTAAACAGAGTAATAATGATCAGTATGATACAAAAGTATAACTTATTCCTTATTCCTTCCTTCCAAGTCCTTCATCCTTCCTTCCTAGTCCTTCTTATTCCTTCCTTCCTAGTAATTATTCCTTCCATCCTAGTCCTTCTTCCTTTCTTCCTAGTCCTCCTTCCTTCCTTCTTAGTCATTCTTCCTTCCTTCCTTGTCCTTCTTATTCATTCCTAATCCTTCTTCCTTCCTTCCTAGTTCTTATTCCTTCCTTCCTAGTCCTTATTCCTTCCATCTAGTCCTTCTTTCCTTTTTCCTAGTCCTTCTTCCTTCCATCCTAGTCCTCCTTCCTTCCTTCCTAGTCCTCCTTCCTTCCTTCTTAGTCCTTCCTTCCTTCCTAGTCCTACTTCCTTCCTTCATAGTCCCTCTTCCTTCCTTACTAGTCCTTATTCCTTCCTTCCTAGTCCTTCTTCCTTCCTTCCTAGTCCTTCTTCCTTCCTTCCTAGTCCTTCTTCCTTCCTTCCTTGTCCTTCTTCCTTCCTTTCCTTCTTCCTTTTCCTTTCCTTCCTAGTCCTTCTTCCTTCCTTCCTAGTCCTTCTTATTCCTTCCTAGTACTTCTTCCCTCCTTCCTAGTCCTTATTCCTTCCTTCCTAGTCCTTCCTTCCTTCCTAATCCTTCTTCCCTCCTTCCTAGTCCTTCTTCCCTCCTTCTTAGTCCTTATTCCTTCCTAGTCCTTCTTCCTTCCTAGTCCTTATTCCTTCCTTCTAGTCCTTTTCCTTCCTTCCTAGTCCTTCTTCCTTCCTTCCTTCTTCCTCTTCCTAGTCCTTCTTCCTCCTTCTTAGTCCTTATTCCTTCCTAGTCCTTCTTCCTTCCTAGTCCTTATTCCTTCCTTCTTAGTCCTTTTTCCTTCCTTCCTAGTCCTTCTTCCTTCCTTCCTAGTCCTTCCTTCCTTCCTAGTCCTTCTTCCTTCCTAGTCCTTATTCCTTCCTTCCCAGTACTTTTTCCCTCCTTCCTAGTCCTTATTCCTTCCTTCCTAGTCCTTCCTTCCTTCCTAGTCCTTCTTCCTTCCTTCCTAGTCCTTCTTCCTTCCTTCCTAGTCCTTCCTTCCTTCCTAGTCCTTCTTCCTTCCTTCCTAGTCCTTCTTATTCCTTCCTAGTCCTTCTTCCTTCCTTCCTAGTCCTTATTCCTTCCTTCCAAGTCCTTCATCCTTCCTTCCTAGTCCTTATTCCTTCCTAGTCCTTCTTCCTTCCTTCCTAGTACTTCTTCCTTCCTTCCTAGTCCTTCTTCCTTCCTTCCTAGTCCTTCTTCCTTCCTTCCTAGTCCTTCTTCCTTCTTAATTCTTTTTCCCTCCTTCCTAATCCTTCTTCCTTCCTTCCTAGTTCTTCTTCCTTCCTTCCTAGTCCTTCTTCCTTCCTTCCTAGTCCTTCTTCCTTCCTTCCTAGTCCTTCTTCCTTCCTTCCTAGTCCTTCTTCCCTCCTTCCTATTCCTTCTTCCTTCCTTCCTAGTCCTTCTTCCTTCCTTCCTAATCCTTCTTCCTGCCAAGTCCTTCTTCCCTCCTTAGTCCTTATTCCTTCCTTCCTAGTCTTTGTTCCCTCCTTCCTAATCCTTCTTCCCTCCTTCCTAGTCCTTCTTCCTTCCTTCCTAGTCCATCTTACCTCCTTCCTAGTCTTTCTTCCCTCTTTCCTAGTCCTTCCTTCCTTCCTAATCCTTCTTCTCTCCTTCCTAGTCCTTCATCCTTCCTTCCTAGTCCTTCTTCCTTCCTTCCTAGTCCTTTTTCCTTCCTTCCTAGTACTTCTTTCCTCCTTCCTATTCCTTCTTCCTTCCTTCCTAATCCTTCTTCCCTCCTTCTTAGTCCTTATTCCTTCCTTCCTACTCTTTCTTCCCTCCTTCCTAATCCTTCTTCCCTCCTTCCTAGTCCTTCTTCCTTCCTTCCTAGTCCCTCTTACCTCCTTCCTAGTCCTTCTTCCCTCCTTCCTAGTCCTTCTTCCTTCCTTCCTAGTCCTTCTTCTCTCCTTACTAGTCCTTCTTCCTTCCTTCTTAGTCCTTCCTTCCTTCCTAGTCCTTTTTCCTTCCTTCCTAGTACTTCTTCCTTCCTTCCTAGTCCTTCTTCCTTCCTTCCTAATCCTTCTTCCTGCCTAGTCCTTCTTCCCTCCTTCTTAGGCATTATTCCTTCCTTCCTAGTCTTTCTTCCCTCCTTCCTAATCCTTCTTCCCTCCTTCCTAGTCCTTATTCCTTCCTTCCTAGTCCTTCTTACCTCCTTCCTAGTCCTTCTTCCCTACTTCTTAATCCTTCGTCCCTCCTTCCTAGTCTTTCTTCCCTCCTTCCTAATCCTTCTTCCCTCCTTCCTAGTCCTTCTTCCCTCCTTCCTAATCCTTCTTCTCTCCTTCCTAGTCTTTCTTCCCTCCTTCCTAATCCTTCTTCCCTCCTTCCTAGTCCTTCTTCCTTCCTTCCTTCCTAGTCCTTACCTCCTTCCTAGTCCTTCTTCCCTCCTTCTTAATCCTTCGTCCCTCCTTCCTAATCCTTCTTCCCTCTTTCCTAGTCCTTCTTCACTCCTTCTTAATCCTTCGTCCCTCCTTCCTAGTCTTTATTCCCTCCTTCCTAATCCTTCTTCCCTCCTTCCTAGTTCTTCTTCCCTCCTTCCTAATCCTTCTTCCCTCCTTCCTAGTCCTACTTCCCTCCTTCCTAGTTCTTCTTCCCTTCTTCCTAATCCTTCTTCCCTCCTTCCTAGTCTTTCTTCCCTTCTTCCTAGTCCTTCTTCCCTCCTTCTTAATCCTTCGTCCCTCCTTCCTAATCCTTCTTCCCTCTTTCCTAGTTCTTCTTCCCTCCTTCTTAATCCTTCGTCCCTCCTTCCTAGTCTTTATTCCCTCCTTCCTAATCCTTCTTCCCTCCTTCCTAGTTCTTCTTCCCTCCTTCCTAATCCTTCTTCCCTCCTTCCTAGTCCTACTTCCCTCCTTCCTAGTCTTTCTTCCCTCCTTCCTAATCCTTCTTCCCTTCTTCCTAGTCCTTCTTGCCTCCTTCCTAGTTCTTCTTCCCTCCTTCCTAATCCTTTTTCCCTCCTTCCTAGTCCTTCTTCCTTCCTTCCTTCCTAGTCCTTCTTCCCTCCTTCTTAATCCTTCGTCCCTCCTTCCTAATCCTTCTTCCCTCTTTCCTAGTTCTTCTTCCCTCCTTCTTAATCCTTCGTCCCTCCTTCCTAGTCTTTATTCCCTCCTTCCTAATCCTTCTTCCCTCCTTCCTAGTTCTTCTTCCCTCCTTCCTAATCCTTCTTCCCTCCTTCCTAGTCCTACTTCCCTCCTTCCTAGTCTTTCTTCCCTCCTTCCTAATCCTTCTTCCCTTCTTCCTAGTCCTTCTTGCCTCCTTCCTAGTTCTTCTTCCCTCCTTCCTAATCCTTCTTCCCTCCTTCCTAGTCTTTCTTGCCTCCTTCCTAATCCTTTTTCCCTCCTTCCTAATCCTTCTTCCCTCCTTCCTAATCCTTCTTCCCTCCTTCCTAATCCTTCTTCCCTCCTTCCTAGTCCTTCTTCCCTTCTTCTTACCCATCAAACAATTACATAAAAACAGAGACACCGAAAAGAAAGAGGTAAAAGAGAGAGAATGATAAAAAGAGAGAGAGATATACGTCCAACATGGCGGCAAAAATAGCAACAGGGAACAATGGAGATGTGTGTGTGTGTGTGACAGGGGCGTGCCCCCTTTCCTTCCCTGCTTACCCTACAGGGGGTCTCTGCCCCTTGAGAGAGAGAGAGAGAGAGAGAGAGAGAGAGAGAGAGAGAGAGGCGTGTTTTACACCACGTCAAACCCATGGTCGTGTTATGTCACGCCCCATTAACCCATTTTTACGACTGTCAAGACTCTTGTGACGGGGAGAAGATTCAGAGAAGACGATTATCTCAGTGTTATCACCCTGGGAGGCTTAATAACCCAGGATAACACAAGATTATTAACCTGGGAGGCTTAGTTACCCAGTATAACACAAGATTATTAACCAGGGAGGCTCAATCAACCAGTACAATACAAGATTATTAACCTGGGAGGCTTAATCACCCAGTATAACACAAGATTATTAACCTGGGAGGATTAAAGGTTATTTATTCTTTAATAGGCCTGTTACCAGTGTTGTAACGAGATATAATAATTCGTACTCTTCTCTTTGGTATATATATCACATACCCTATAGTGTCTAGTGTCACATGACACTGCCTATCTCTGTGTCATACATGACACTTTCTTATACCTTTGTTATGATACTCCATCTTCGTGTTCCATAACACTCCGTCACCGTGGTCCATCCACGACACTGCCTTTGCACCGTGTCATAACACACCGTCACCGTGGTCCATCCACGACACTGCCTTTGCACCGTGCCATAACACACCGTCACCGTAGTCCATCCACGACACTGCCTTTGCACCGTGTCATAACACTCCGTCACCTTGGTCCATCCACGACACTGCCTTTGCACCGTGTCATAACACACCGTCACCGTGGTCCATCCACGACACTGCCTTTGCACCGTGTCATAACACTCCGTCTCCGTGGTACATCTACGACACTGCCTTTACACCGTGTCATAACACTCCGTCACCGTGGTACATCCACGACACTACCTTTGCACCGTGTCATAACACACCATCACCGTGGTCCATCCACGACACTGCCTTTGCACCGTGTCATAACACTCCGTCTCCGTGGTCCATCCACGACACTGCCTTTGCACCGTGTCATAACACTCCGTCTCCGTGGTCCATCCACGACACTGCCTTTACACCGTGTCATAACACTCCGTCTCCGTGGTACATCCACGACACTGCCTTTGCACCGTGTCATAACACTCCGTCTCCGTAGTTCCTCTTCTCCGTGTCATCTGACATTAAAACACTCACCGGGTTACACGACACCCTTACGTTCCACGACACCTGTGTCATATCATACAACTCAGTATGCGGTAAGTGACCAATGAGGCAGCATAAGCTTGCGAGGAAATGAAGTCAGCAGACTGGGTAAGAGATACCCACACTGATCAGCAGACTGGGTAAGAGATACCCACACTGATCAGCAGACTGGGTAAGAGATACCCACACTGATCAGCAGACTGAGTAAGGTAACAGAAGCCTGCGAGGAGCTGAGGGATGCCAGCTCCGCAGCCACAACATTGGGTGATGACGTACCCAGTGGTACTGCAGGCCGGCAGGTTAACGATCTATCCAATAGTTTGCTAGGAGGCCGCAACAGCCAGCCATAGTGTTGTCGGAGAGGGTGACCTAACATGGAGGAGGCGTTGTCATGGAGGAGACGTTGTCACGGAAGAGGCGTTGGGAATTTCAGTCATAGTATCCCTTGAGGCTCAGGCATTGTGGTCTTCGATGGCAATCTTGTGTTCTTTCCTGGAGAGGGCCCTGACGATCCTGTCTAGCCATTTTAACAAGAACGGAAACTTTCGCTTTCAGGAATGAAGAATTAAAAGCCGGAGTTTTCTGGCTTCTTCATTGCTGGGGTAGACGACTACGAAGGCGTCCGTGTGGAAGACAATCCTGGTCAGCTTCATCTGCATACTGATGTTAATAGCTGCTGCAATAACAAGCTTGGAGGCAGTTGCTTAAGCTTGAGGGCCCCTAATCCCGGAGGGCACTAGAAGCCCATTTTGTCCACATTGCTTACCCAATTTTGGGTCTACTGAATGAGAAAGGGTTGCAAAGGGGCCCCAATAACAGTTCGCAAGCTTCAGGGCCCCAGAAATGTAGGGGCCCACCATGTTATAAGTATAATTGTAATTTATGGTTTTAAATAAAATATAAAAAAAAAAAGTTGTGACCGGGTGTAGACTAGTGAATTGCTCATTACTTTATAATTTGTTCATGATTGTAACCATGTATAAACGTAAGTAAGTAAATTTACTTACATGATTCATTACCTTTGTAACTTGTGAGTTCATTACCTTTGTAACTTGTGAGTTCATTACCTTTGTAACTTGTGAGTTCATTACCTTTGTAACTTGTAGTTCATTACCTTTGTAACTTGAGTTCATTACCTTTGTAACTTGTGAGTTCATTACCTTTGTAACTTGTGAGTTCATTACCTTTGTAACTTGTGAGTTCATTACCTTTGTAACTTGTGAGTTCATTACCTTTGTAACTTGTGAGTTCATTACCTTTGTAACTTGTGAGTTCATTACCTTTGTAACTTGTGAGTTCATTACCTTTGTAACTTGTGAGTTCATTACCTTTGTAACTTGCTCACCTATCAAAACTTTGGGGTCCAGTCCCTGGACCCATTATGTACCTCTGTAATCTTTTGACTACCACCCACAGGATGGGTATGGGGTGCATAAAAAAGATATTAAACAAACTAACCACCACAGCCAGAATTCTATTATATTATAATCTATGTGATTTGCCGGTATGGATCCCGGCCCGGGTCTCCCACAGCCAGGAGGAGGTGTTGATTCACCGGGAATTCTCCCGGCCCGGGTCTTTACCAGATGGTGACCCGGCTCCGGCTCCCTGGCGTGGGAGTGCCAGAGACCTATGTCTCCCATGGGAGGGGATACCCCTTATCGGCGGGACCAACTGGCCCCAGGCCTAGCCATATTCCCGTACCAGCACGAGGCATGGAGGTAGATAGATGCTAGGCCTCTGTGGTCTGCCACCTTCCCTAACGGGAAGGACAGGCTTACGAGCTGCAGATGGTAGCAAGCTCCAGCCTTGGCACCTACCCTGCCCTAGAAGGGCTGGGCATGGTGATCGACCCCACAGCCAGAGGTGTTGATTCACCGGGAAATCTCCCAGCCCGGATCTTTACCAGATGGCGACCCGGCTTCGGCTCCCTGGCGTGGGAGTAGCAGAGACCTAAGTCTCCCATGGGAGGGGATACCCCTCAGCGGCGGGACCAACTGGTCCCAGGCCTAGCCATATTCGCCCACAAGGTAGGTAGATAGATAGATGCTAGGCCCCTCTGGTCTGCCACCTTCCCCGCCCCAAGGAGGCTGACGGGAAGGACAGGCTTGCGAGCTGCAGATGGTAGCAAGCTCCAGACTTGGCACCTACCCTGCCCTAGAAGGGCTGGGCATGGTGATCGACCATTTCCCCACAGCCAGAGGTGATGGTGTTGATTCACCGGGAATTCTCCTGGCCCGGGTCTTTACCAGATGGCGACCCGGCTCCGGCTCCCTGGCGTGGGAGTAGCAGAGACCTAAGTCTCCCATGGGAGGGGATACCCCTCAGCGGTGGGACCAACTGGTCCCAGGCCTAGCCATATTCGCCCACAAGCACAAGGCAGGTAGGTAGGTAGATAGTTGCTAGGCCCCTCTGGTCTGCCACCTTCCCCGCCCCAAGGAGGCTGACGGGAAGGGCAGGCTTGCGAGCCGCAGATGGTAGCAAGCTCCAGCCTTGGCACCTACCCTGCCCTAAAAGGGCTGGGCACGGTGATCGACCACACAGCCAGTTAGTTAGTTAGTTCAGACTCTCAGGTAAGGACCCACTAGGGGCGAGGGGGAAGTGGGGACAGAAGAAGAATAGCCGGTGAGAGGAAGAGCTGAAGTAGAAGAGAAAGAGTCAGGACTAAACCCAACAGTCTAACTACTAATTTAATTCACACAGCCAGAAGAGGGCCATCTTGGATGACCTCTAACCTGCTTCTGGCGTGTTTACATACTAAGTAATTATGTAAATACTTAATTAATTAGGTGACTCAGATATCTCCTAGTAATTCGGTTTCTATTTATTTTTCATAAATTTCTTCATAAAAATTGGACATCTGAGGAACTTTGGAAAAGTGTCAAATAGGGATTTTAAAAAAAAATAATAAAAAAAAATAAAAGGTGGGCCTTGAAGAGGGCACAGGGCTCTTGATCCGAAGGATTGGAGCTGCCTTCCCCGCTCTCATTCCACGGATCAAATCTCACTGCTTACCTTACGGGTTTAGAGCCTTCCCTACTGACCCTCTCACCTCATTTTCACCTGAGAGAGGGGGCGTCACTCCCTAGTGTTCTTAAGGGAGATATCTCCCTTCCCCCCAGAGAGGGGGCGTCGCCCCCCCCTTAAATGTCAGGGGTCTCGGTGGGTGGTAGACAACATTATCTACGCTACGCTGATCACATCTGGCTGTATCACCTGCCCATTAACCCTTAGATCCTCCCCAATAACCCTTAGATCCTCCCCAATAACCCTTAGATCCTTCCAATTAACCCTTAGATCTTTCCCATTAACCCTTAGATCCTTCCCATTAACCCTTAGATCCTGCCCAATAACCCTTAGATTCTCCCCAATAACCCTTAGATCCTGCCCATTAACCCTTAGATCCTGCCCATTAACCCTTAGATCCTCCCCATTACCCCTTAGATCCTGCCCATTAACCCTTAGATCCTGCCCATTAACCTTTAGATGCTCCTGTGGGCTGTTAGACAGCCCCTAGTACCATGGTTGTAATGCTGTCCAACAGCCCTTCATTGGCTGTTAGACAGCCCTAGCACCATGGTTGTTAGGGCTGTTGAACAGCCCTCCCGTGGGCTGTTAGTGTACCATGGTTGTAATGTTGTCCAACAGCCCTTCTTTGGGCTGTTAGACAGCCCTAAAGCAGATGGTACTGTCTGCCAGGCAATATGCATGAAGGCCGCCCAGGTACACTACACTGGTGCCAAATCTGTCTGCCACAGACAGCCCAGTACCAAACACACAACATACCATGAACATGACGCCTTTCCCAGGGGATATAAAGCGATATCCCTCACTGGATATCTCTCTACCGGGCGGGAAGGGGATACCCAAATGAGGATATAGATTTAAGACATTTGGGTATCCAAAATTTTGAGAGAGAGACCCTTCCAAAAATGTGATTTAATGCCTTAAATGCCCCCCCCCCCAATCTCGTAAAGGCCATTTAAATCCAATGATGATTAATTTTGGGGAATTTGGGTGCTAATTAAGGGTTATATATATATATATATATATATATATATATATATATATATATATATATATATATATATATATATATATATATATATATATATATATATATATATATATATATATATATATATATATATATATATATATATATTCACCTCTAAGTGTATATACACTGAGATATACACCTCTGTGTATATGGGAGACAATCACGTTTGATGCGAGGAAAAGGGTGGCTCCATTTCCTGCAATCAAGAGCTCTCCTGCCTAATTATACCCCGAGGTGGCCCTGGTATAGATTTGGCACTGGTGATGTGGGTAGTGTGGTGGTGGTAGTGCCTGGCTGTGTGGTGGTGGTGGTGGTGGTGGTAGTGCCAGGCTGTGTGGCGGTGATTGTGGTAGTAGTGCCAGGCTGTGTGGTAGTGGTAGTGCCAGGCTGTGTGGTTGTAGTGGTAGTAGTGCCAGGCAGTGTGGTTGTAGTGGTGGTAGTGACAGGCTGTGTGGTGGTGGTAGTGCCAGGCTGTGTGGTGGTGATAGTGCCAGGCAGTGTGGTGGTAGTGCCACCACGGCATCGTTCGTGGATATTACCAAGACCAGAACACAGAGTGTTCTGTGTTCATTTCCACTCAATAGGTAATGTTATTATTATTATTATTATTATTATTATTATTATTATTAATGGCGTTCAGTCTCTTATAAATGTATACTCAGAAATACACACCTCTCAGGGTATATACACTGATATATACACCTCTCAGTGTATATACACTGAGAGACATTAGGTTCATGAAAGCTCAGTAGGCCTGGTGTAGTGCTGGGCCCTGTGTTGACTCTTCGTTTACATCTGAGTCTATCAGGTCACATATAATATCAGTGAAGCAGGTGATTGTCGACATCATTTGTTGGCTCATGGGTAATACAGTATGTCCTTCTGTGTTCTCTTGGGCTACAGTGTTCTTCACTGGTGACTGTTGTGGTGTTAGGGTTGACGCGTTGGCTGTAGTCTGTTCCAGTATCATGGAGTCTGTTGGCTGCCGTTGTTGGGTGGGAGATCGAGCAGGAGAATTGGAAGCTGGCTGAGCAAGGACGCCACCCCGTCGCTGATGTTTACTCGAATTCCTTCATTGCTGTGGCTGGGGAAGTGAAATGTAGATATAAACCCAAATGTACAATTGTTAACCCCTTTGGGGCCTAGTGCCTAGGCCTTTTGTGTATCCATATGCTCTTGCGCTACCGTCCACAGGATGGATATGGGGTGCACAATAAACTAGCCACTTCGGTGGCAAAATCTAAAAATCTTAGAGTCGTACCCCCTTGTGGGACCTTAGCGCTCCTACAGACCTCATTTTTGAGGTCCTTAAACTGACCCCACTACTACTACTACTACTACTACTACTACTGCTACTGCTACTGCTACTACTACCAGCATTACCATTATCATTACTATTATCATTACTTTCTTTTCTTCCGATGTTAGTCCTGTCCTTGTCCAGCTCACCTATATAAACACTGGCTCCCTCTGTCAGTGTGACTTTGTAAATGGTCCAAATCGGACCAAAAGAAGGTGGTAAGCCTCTTTCACCTATGTATGAGTTATTTGTGTATTCTTCCAGCCATTCTAATGTGCCTTTAGTTCTTAGTTGTGTTCTATGATGGCAACATATAGACATTCCTCTAAATTCTTGAATATAAGAATGTCCCACGGTGGCCCGTGGCCTGGTGGCTAAAAGCTCTCGCTTCACACGGCGAGGGGCCGGGTTCGATTCCCGGCGAGGGTGGAAACATTGGGCGTATTTCTTTACACTGGTTGTCTATGTTTCGAATCAGTAAAATGGGTACCCAGGTGTTAGTGGACTGGTGTGGGTCGCATCCTGGGACAAAACTTACCTAATTTGCGGGAAATGCTCAGCATAACAAGGGGCTTTCTATATAGTAGTATGTCATTGACGTCAACTATGGTCTGTATACCTTGTACATGTACTTGTAGTAAATAAAGATATTATGATTATTATTATTATGATTATTATTATTGGCTCATGTTAGGCAGGTCTCTTTCTCTCCATATATATATATATATATATATATATATATATATATATATATATATATATATTTATTTATTTATTTATTAACACATCGGCCGATTCCCACCAAGGCAGGGTGGCCCGAAAAAGAAAAACTTTCGTCATCATTCACTCCATCACTGTCTTGCCAGAGGGATGCTTTACACTACAGTTAAAAAACTGCAACATTAACACCCCTCCTTCAGAGTGCAGACACTGTACTTCCCATCTCCAGGACTCAAGTCCGGCCTGCCGGTTTCCCTGAATCCCTTCATAAATGTTACTTTGCTCACACTCCAACAGCACGTCAAGTATTAAAAATCATTTGTCTCCATTCACTCCTATCAAATACGCACACGCATGCTTGCTGAAAATCCAAGCCCCTCGCACAAAAAAAACTCTTTTACCCTCTCCCTCCAACCTTTCCTAGGCCGACCCCTACCCCGCCTTCCCTCCACTACAGATTTATACACTCTCGAGGTCATTCTGCTTCGTTCCATTCTCTCTACATGTCCGAACCACCTCAACAACCCCTCCTCAGCCCTCTGGATAATAGTTTTGGTAATCCCGCACCTCCTCCTAATTTCCAAACTCCGAATTCTCTGCATAATATTCACACCACACATTGACCACAGACATGACATCTCCACTGCCTCCAGCCTTCTCCTCGTTGCAACATTCATCACCCATGCTTCACACCCATATAAGAGTGTTGGTATAACTATACTCTCATATATTCCCCTCTTAACTTCAATGGACAAAGTTCTTTGTCTCCACAGACTCCGAAGTGCTCCACTCACCCTTTTCCCCTCATCAATTCTATGATTCACCTCATCCTTCATAGACCCATCTGCTGACATGTCCACTCCCAAATATCTGAATACATTCACCTCCTCCATACTCTCTCCCTCCAATCTGATATCCAATCTTTCGTCACCTAATATAATATATATATATATATATATATATATATATATATATATATATATATATATATACTATATATATATATATATATATATATATATTGTGAAGGTTGTTGCCAATCTTCTTAGGAAAAGTATAATAGAAAAAGACAATAATAACAAGAAGAATAAACACTTTATTTTAATATAATGAAATGTAAATAATAAATACGTAAATATGATTATAATAATCCTATCTTAAGAAAAATGAAAACAAAAAATATATATATCTGATCCAAAGCTAGATATTTATTCGTGTAGTTCTTGTTAACACATAAGCAATGAATCCATGTTAGACTCCGTGGTGTTGGTATTGTTGTTGTTGTTGTTGTTGCCTCGATGTTTTCCACAAATCCATCAGTTTTCCAACATCCACAATAATACAAATGATGTCAGGGACTCAGGTGAAAGTGTCCCCTGGTAAAGTACAGTTGCCTAGGGTTTCTAGAGTGAACTGAGGAACTACCGGTGTAGTGAAGAATTGGTGGTGTTACTCTGTTTCTCAATTGGTGAGTACGCCGCCCCCCACTCAGCCTTGAATCCGATGATCCGAGCGGAAACAGAGGAAGTGAGATCGGGCGTGGTCAGTCAAGTGATTTCAACCTGTGGCCGGAGCCCAGCATTACACTTCTCACCGGGTGGGAAAGGGGGGGGTATAGCAGCAGCTAGACACTCACCCCACCTTAACAAGCAAACTACCATTCAACCATCACTCTACATACCTTCACACTTTCATCACTCCTATCTATGGACTTTTCCCTCACACACACACACACACACATACTATATATATATATATATTGTATATATATATATATATATATATATATATATATATATATATATATATATATATATATATATATATATATATATATATATTTAATAATGAAGGTGGAGTGGAAGCAAAGTTAAGCCACAGTTCCCCTAAATTTTGGGTCAAGAGCCCTTGCCTGCGTGGGGTCAATGCCCCCATATATATATACACTGCTTATGTATGTGTATTATGTGTGTTGAAAGATTTATGTGTTTACACTGTGTGATGTGACTCCAACAACATGTGGATTTGTAAGCTCTCTCTCTCTCTCTCTCTCTCTCTCTCTCTCTCTCTCTCTCTCTGGTAAGCCAGGGATAAGTCTATGGGTTAACAATCTTCAAGGGGTATTTCGAAACGTAGTTGAAGGGCTCTTGATCCACTGGGAGACCTGGTGGACCGCGCTGAGAAGGGCATTGACCCCACGCAGGCAAGGGGCTCTTGACCCAAAATTTAGGGGAACTGTGGCTTAACTGGGCTTCCACTCCACCTTCATTATTATTATTATTATTATTATTATTATTATTATTATTATTATTATTATTATTATTATTATTATTATAATAATAATAATAATAATAATAATAATAATAATAATTTTTATTTCAATGCATGTTACAAGTGTACAATGTTATTGGTAGTTACAATTATAAAACTGTAATGCAAGGAGAGCCACTGGCATGCCATGGCATTAGGGGCAGTTTATTCTAGAGACTTATTCACTAAGTACATAATGCTAAAGAAATTGATTGAGTTTATTCTAGTTCTGTATTATTTAAATTATTAAATGGTTATACATACTATTAAAAGACAATACAAGAGAAATTGGTTGAGTTTAATCTAGTTGTAGAATTTATTTCAAATTACAGTATGTTGATGCTATACTAGTATAATAACAATACTAGAAATAGTTTTAGAGTTTCTTCTAGATATATATTTTATTTCAAATTAAGAAAATGATGATACTATAAGATTTTAAATGACAATATGATGATATGAAATTGCAACAAGTGTTAAGGAGGATGAACATATCAAATTGAGATCATCTTAAGTAAAATAATATTGGGTTTGGAAGTTTGTTACAGTATGAGTATTTAGTATAGGGTGAGTAGGTGATTTTGAGAAGAGTCTTGAATTGATTTTCCGACAAGGTTAACTTGATATTTACTGGTAATGAATTCCAGATTCTGGGGCCCTTTATGTGCATAGAATTTTTACATTGGTTAGTATGGACTCGGGGTATGTCAAATAGTGATCTGTGTCTTGTGTCATGTTCGTGGGACCTATTAAAGTTGTTGAGGAGAATTCTGAGCGCAGGGTTGATATTAGCATGTAGAGTTTTATGTATGTAGAAGGCACATGAATAGGTATGAATATTTTTTATGGTGAGTAGTTTTAAGGTTCTGAATATAGGTGGAGTATGCTGTCTAGAGTGGGAATTTGTTATCATCCTGACTGCAGCCTTTTGCTGGGTTATGAGTGGTCTAAGGTGATTTAATGTTGTTGAGCCCCATGCACAGATTCCATAGGTGAGATAAGGGTAGATAAGAGAATGATATAGTGCAATATTATTATTATTATTATCACATTCATGAGGAAGCAGTACACCAGTAGGGCCCACGCAGGGCCTGAGGAAGACCTCGATACTATCAGGTTTGATCCCAGATTAGTGGAGGATCATTCCAATTCCTTGGATCAAGAGAGTCTTCAACGGGTTGCAGCGCGCTTTTCCTCGAAAGACACGAGTTAGACGAGTCTCCCATGTGTCTACCTGACAAAAACTCGTTTAAATATTTGGCATCTGGCGCCTGTACCTTGGATCAAAACCCCTTTATAATGATACCCCACGCCCATTCTCTGATGAAACCAAATTAAATGAGTCTCCCATGCGTCTAACTGGCGTAGTCCGTTTTCTGTGACGTAGCGATGACCATTTTCTGTTGTGGGAAAATAAATATTTTAGCACAAACTCTTCTAAATATTTAGCCTTGAGGTCGAGGCCCCTGAAGGATGTCAGTGTTCACCTAGCTGTAAGTAGGTACCTGGGTGATAGTCACCTTACACCTGCTGTCACTGTTCACCTAGCAGTAAGTAGGTCCCTTCCTTTAGGATTGTATATTCTGAGATATACCAAATTATTATTATTATTATTATTATTATTATTATTATTATTATTATTATTATTATTATTATTATTATTATTATTATTATTATTATTATTATTATTATTATTATTATTATTAATTAATTAATATCATTAATTTTACATTCCTGTTCATATTATTTTATTTTGCTTTCGCAAAGAGACGTACTTCCGTTGCGAACAGTAGCAAAAGTGACACCCTTCTGCTGTTCTGATATTCTGTCGATCTGTTGCCTTCTTGGCAAAATGGGGTGTTGACTTGTCACTGTTTGGACCAGTGCAGACCAGATCATTACACTGATTCAGCTTCTAGCCTTACTCCGTCCAGCAGGTGACCAGGTGAGTTGGAGGTGTGATGTAGTGGATGGCCTTTCTGGAATGGGTTTTAGGGGAATTTACATCTATTTCTACAAGAATGGGTGTGTGATCTGTCCCATTTGTCATTGACCCATTGAATTCAGTCTTCTGGCCATTACTTCCGTCCAGCAGGTGACCAAGGTGAGTGGGAGGTGGTGATGGTAGGTGGGAGGTGGCCCCCATTTCCTGGAATGGGTTTTAGGGATTAGTCTATGTTAGATTACTCCATTTGTCTAGGACCCTTTGTCGATTTGACCATCTGTAGGCCTAGTGATGTAGGGGTGGGGTGGTGTGGTGCTTAAGGAAACATTCTGAAATGTGTTCCGCCCATTCCTTATAGAGATCAAGATGCCAGCCCGCCCCACTCCTCAGCTCACCCATACCTTAGTCCACCCATTATTCAGCTCGCCCATTCCCTAGTTCACCCATTCCTTAGTCCATCCATTCCCTAGCTCACTGATTAACTAGTCAATGCATTCACTAGTTCACCAATTACCTAGTCAACCCATTACCTAGTCCACCCATACTTCAGCTCACCCATTCCCAAATCCACCTATTCCCTACCTAGTCCACCCATTTTCTAGTCCACCCATTCCCTAGTCCACCCCTTCCCTAGTTCACCTATTCCCTAGTCTATGCATTCCCAAGTCCACCCATTCGCTAGTTCACCCATTTCCTAGTCCACCCATTCCCTAGTTCACCCATTCCCTACTCCACCCATTCCCTAGTTCACCCATTTCCTAGTCCACCCATTCTCTAGTCCACCCATTCTCTAGTCCACCCATTCCCAAGTTCACCCATTCCTTAGTTCACCCATTCCCTAGTTCACCCATTCCCTAGTCCACCCATTCCCTAGTTCACCCATTCCCAAGTTCACCCATTCCCTAGTTCACCCATTCCCTAGTTCACCCATTCCCTAGTTCACCCATTCCCTAGTTCACCCATTCCCTAGTCCACCCATTCTCTAGTTCACCCATTTCCTAGTCCACCCATTCTCTAGTTCACCTATTCCTTAGTCCACCCATTCCCTAATCCACCCATTCCCTAGTTCACCCATTCCCTAATCCACCCATTCCCTAGTTCACCCATTCTTAAGTTCACCCATTCCCAAGTTCACTCATTCCCTAGTTCACCCATCCCCAAATCCACCCATTCCCTAGTTCACCCATTCCCAAATCCACCCATTCCCTAGTTCACCCATTACCTAGTCCACCTATTCCTTAGTTCACCCATTCCCAAGTTCATCCATTCCCAAGTTCACCCATTCCTTAGTTCACCCATTCCTTAGTTCATCCATTCCCTAGTCCACCCATTCCCTAGTTCACCCATTCCCAATTTCACCCATTCCCTAGTTCACCCATTCCCTAGTCCACCCACTCCCTAGTCAACCCATTCCCTAGTCCTCCCATTCCCTAGCTCACCCATTCCCTACTCCATCCATTCCCTAGTTCACCCATTCCCAAATCCACCCATTCCCTAGTTCACCCATACCCTAGTCCACCTATTCCTTAGTTCACCCATTCCCAAGTTCATCCATTCCCAAGTTCACCCATTCCTTAGTCCATCCATTCCTTAGTTCACCCACTCCCTAGTCCACCCATTCCCTAGTTCACCCATTCCCATGTTCACCCATTCCCTAGTTCACCCATTCCCTAGTCCACCCACTCCCTAGTCAACCCATTCACTAGTCCTCCCATTCCCTAGCTCACCCATTCCCTACTCCATCCATTCCCTAGTTCACCCATTCCCTAATCCACCTATTCCCTAGTTCACCCATTCCTTAGTACACCCATTCTCTAGTTCACCCATTCCCTAGTCCACCCATTCTCTAGTTCACCCATTTCCTACTCCACCCATTCTCTAGTCCACCCATTCCCTAGTTCACCTATTCCCTAGTCCACCCATTCCCTAGTTCACCCATTTCCTAGTTCACCCATTCCTTAGTTCACTCATTCCCTAGTTCACCCATTCCCTAGTTCACCCATTCCCTAGTTCACCTATTCCCTAGTTCACCCATTCCCTAGTTCACCTATTCCCTAGTTCACCCATTCCTAGTTCACCCATTCCCTAGTCCACCCATTCCCTAGTTGTCCACCTATTCCTCAGTCCACTTTAACGAATCATTAAATATGACGTAATAAAACTCCTTCCATAACAAAAGTCTCAAGATGCCGTGGGCAGCAGCAGTGGTGGGCCCCTACATTTTGGGGGCCCTGAATCTTGTGAACTGCTAGGTGGGCCCCTTTGCAACCCCTTCTCATACAGTAGACCCCCAATTTTTCAAGCAATGTGGACTGAAGTCGCTTCTGGGGCCACCTCAGGGAGAAGGGGCCCTGAAGATTAAGCTTCAGGGGCCCCTTCATGGGAGATCCGCCCGTGGGCAGCAGTGTGGGCTGTTTCATCTTGCATAGCAATTGATGTCCCTGCAGGTGTGCATTGATGACATTCCACTCACATTCCAGCGTCATCCTCAAGCATTCAGATAGAATCTAGCTTCAGAAATTGCTGTTGAAGGTAGGACAATGTTCGATTTTAGCTGATTTAGCTGGGTAAATAGGCCATACCACGGGTGGAGTTCGAGCCAAACCCGTGGTATGGTTTGTTTGCAATCGTGTCATTACGATTTCGTGAGTCAAGTGGGTAAATAGGATTCAGGGTAAGGGAGTCCCTAAGTAATACATATATGGGTAGATGGATGCAGAGACTGTGTGTGTGTTCGAATGTTGAACACTCAGGGACTGATCCCCTCAAACTCCTATTTATAGGCTTCCACTGTCACCAACAGATACATCAAGACCCCCTCAAACTACTCCTTCCAGTCTTCCTCTGTCACCAGTAGTTTCTGTATCGGATCAATAAAGCCACTGGTGGGCGAAACGTCGCCACAAAGACACCCCAGATGTTATACATGTGACTTATTCAACCGAACGTAGATATGTTTTCACTACGCCAGCAACAGCAGTCTACAAGCCAGCAACTGCATTCTACAAGCCTGCAACAGCAGTCTACAAGCCAGCAACAGCAGTCTACAAGCCTGCAACAGTAGTCTACAAGCCTGCAACACCAGTCTACAAGCCTGCAACAGCAGTCTACAAGCCTGTAACAGCAGTCTACAAGCCTGCAACAGCAGTCTGCAATCCTGCAACAGCAGTCTACAAGCCTGCAACACAAATATCAGTTTCTGAACCCAGGGTAGCAATCCAGGGTTTGACGTCTCCTCACACTGGCTTAAGAAACCCATTTCTTGACAACCCAGGAAGCCGGTGGTTCAACCCAGAACCCAGAGGTTCTCCTGGGCCCACCCCTTGATGGATGCAGGGGTCGAGTCGCAGCTCCTGGCCCCGCTAAGGGGTGTTTGGTAAGGTCGAGGCTAGAATTTGCAGTGAGATGCCCTTCACTAACGAGTCAACCAGCCGCTTCTTTCATTAACGCGTCTACAGAAGCTATATTTCGCTAACGAGTCAACCAGCCGCTTCTTTCGTTAACGAGTCAACGACTTCTTTATTTCGCTAACGAAGAAATTACTCTGTATTTTGCTATCTTCTTAGAAATGTATCTAACTTACTGTAACAATAACTCGTGTGTGTGATAATGGAACTTTGGTTCAAAGGGAGAGTGGTTCCAGTTCCCTGGATGAAGAACCCTGAATGAGAGCTATCTCTCCCACAGATGGAGACGTGTGAGAGACATCAGGTTAAGTTATCTTTCTGGTGCAAGACGTGTGAGGAGGCAACGTGTGGAGAGTGTCTGTTCGAGGACCATCCTACTCACTCACACCGTGTTCTCAAGGCTACCACGTACGTAATGAGTTAGAGCTATCTCTCTGTCTCTCTCTCTCACTCTGTTTCTCTCTCACTGCCGCTCTCTCTGTCTCTCTCTCTGGCTCTTTTCCTGTCTCTCATTGTATCTGAAGAGGGCCTTCTTGCGTAGTCTTAGCAAGGTTTCGAGATTAGTGCATTGTGATTCTCTCTCTGTCTCTCTCTCACTCTCTCTGCCTCTCTCACTCTGTCTCTGTCTCCCTGCCTCTCTCTCACTCAACAATACGATCATCTCAAGACGAACATTCATGTTTATAATTCAATGCTAAACATAAGCATCATTCCCACAGGTACATCTCTGAGATGAAAGACTCTGTGGGCAGCATCACCAGCAAGTTCATTGATTCCCTGGACCAGAGGGAGCGGTGGTACCACCAGCAGGTGGTACACTGTACCAAAACCATCAACGAGATCATCCGTACCCTCACCGTGCTGAGGAAGGGCATGGAGGAGAATAGGGAACTCCTGAAAGGGGTGAAAGTGGTCGAAGGCATTGCCCCAACTAGCGCCCTTCGTGATGCCGCTCAGTGCCTGGCCTTGAAGTGGAACCTGAAGGAGGGGGACCTGAAGTTCAGCAGCCCTACGAAGAAGGAGGAAACGACAGCGCAGGAGGAGAAGGAGAGAGATGACAGCGAGGCGCAGATTGCTGACAGTGAGAAGGAAAATGAGATTAGCGAGAAGCAGAAGGAGATTGACGACTCGGAGACTCTTACAGAAGAGGAGAAGAAGAAGAAGAAGAAGATGCTGAGAGTTAAAGAGAGGCTAGCAGCTGCTGCTGCAGCCGCTGACGAAGCAGCTGCGAGGGAAGAAGCCAAGGACAAAGAAAGAGAGAAGGACAAGACAAACGATGCAAAGGACACAGCCACTAACGAACAGGAAGTGCCCTTGACAATAGGTGTAGCCAGGACCAGACTCCTGGCAAAGAAATATGCCCTGGTGCCCAGAGAGCCTTCAGTCACCCCAGAGAGAGAGGTGAGGCTCGATAACAACCCCCCACCCCAAGAAAAACTGGATAAAGAAGAGAGAAATAGAGAAGCCATTGATAACAGAGACACAGAAGCACAGCCAGAAAGTGAAACACCGTCCGGGACTGAAGTCAACACAGAAACACAGCCGCTGTTGAAGACAGATGACCAGAAGGAATCCACCAGTAACACAGACGCCCCCAGCAGCTCAACCACAGCACCCCATACACAGAAAGACTCACAGACAAAGCTCAAGAAAGACCCCCCAGCCACAGGACTCAAAAGACCCAGAGGAAGACTTGCCAGACAAGCCCTCAAGAGGTCCCAGACCATGACCTTCACCTCTCCAGGCGAAGACCACAACAACACAGACCCGTCCAAGGACCCCCAATCAGACAACATCAGAGGACTGGACCTGGAAACAACGAAAGCCACCCAAAACGCACAACCAACGCTGGATAACAGGGACGCAGAAGAGCAAGGAAGTAACGAAACAGTAAAGGAAGAACAACAGGAGAAGAAAGATGAGAGAGAACAGCAAGAAACACAGAAGACCGAGGAGAAAGAAACAAAGCCAATGTTTGACATGGAACCAGAGGAAAAGAAAGAATTGCAACAGAACTCTTACAGGTAATATATATATATATATATATATATATATATATATATATATATATATATATATATATATATATATATATATATATATATATATATATATATATATATATATAATATAGATATAGATAGATAGATAGATAGATAGATAGATAGATAGATAGATAGAAAGAGAGAGAGGGGCAATAATTTGTATTTCAAGGCTTTCTAAGCCAGTTGAGTATATTCAAGGCTCGATTCTCCGTCCACTTGTGTGTTTGTATAGTGTTTTAAATTGCCCACAGGTGCCCAGTCTGACGTTGGTGGTTGAGGGCACAGGTGGTCGTCTTGCCCACGTCTCATGGGAGCCCATGGGTCTACATGTCTACTGTCACCAATACCAGGAGCTGCCCTACGATGTTGTGGTCAAGGTGTGTGTGTGTGTGTGTGTTTGTGTGTATGTGTGTGTGTGTGTGTGTGTGTGTGTGTGTGTGTGTGTGTGTGTGGTGTGTGTGTGGGGGGAGGAATGGGCGGTGCCCTGACAGACATGCACCCACGCCCGCGCCCACGCTAGACAAGGGACAATGCTCTGAACAACCCATACTAACACCTGGGTTAATAACCCAGGAAAGCCAGTCAGTTTGGCTTATTTCAACTGTCTTCCATTAACCTCCTCCAAGATGCCACCCACGACACTAACACCCAGGTACCTACTTAATGCTAGGTGAACAGTGACAGCAGGTGTAAGGTGACTAACACCCAGGTACCTACTTACTGCTAGGTGAACAGTGACAGCAGGTGTAAGGTGACTAACACCCAGGTACCTACTTACTGCTAGGTGAACAGTGACAGCAGGTGTAAGGTGACTAACACCCAGGTACCTACTTACTGCTAGGTGAACAGTGACAGCAGGTGTAAGGTGACTAACACCCAGGTACCTACTTACTGTTAGGTGAACAGTGACAGCAAATGTAAGGTGACTAACACCCAGGTACCTACTTACTGCTAGGTGAACAGTGACAGCAGGTGTAAGGTGACTAACACCCAGGTACCTACTTACTGCTAGGTGAAAAGTGACAGCAGGTGTAAGGTGACTAACACCCAGGTACCTACTTACTGCTAGGTGAAAAGTGACAGCAGGTGTAAGGTGACTAACACCCAGGTACCTACTTACTGCTAGGTGAACAGTGACAGCAGGTGTAAGGTAACTAACGCCCAGGTACCTACTTACTGCCTCTTATTATCACTATTGGGGTTACTAAGTGTGTGTGTGTAGTTAATTGTAAAACTTCACATTATTGACCTTTATCTTTTTGAATAGGCCTATCTGTGGACCTTTTCTAATTCACCCATGTGTTCCTTGCTCTCTCCTCTCTCTCTTCTCTCTCTCTCTCTCTCTCTCTCTCTCTCTCTCTCTCTCTCTCTCTCTCTCTCTATCTCTCTCTCTCTCTAACACAGACTTCCCTCCTTTCAGGCAAATGTCATCCATTCTCTGGTACCCACAAAATCACCAATCGTATTCCTGGACATAGGTACGGAACAGAAGGTGCTGGGCCGTGTGTACATAAGCCTGTGGGGTCACCTACGCCGCGCTAGCAACTTCGTCCACCTGTGTTTAGGTGACAGGGGTCCCTCCTACAGGAACACCATGTTCCTGGAGGTCCTGAACGCTGACAGTCCAGGTGAGAGAATCAAAGGAGGAGACTACGACTACAACAATGGCAGGGGCGGAGAGGCCCTCGTAGATGACCTGGAGAACCACGAAGGATACTCCATGACCATGGAGGCAGGAATGGTCACGGCTGGGAGTCCTTGCAGGAGGGAGCAGGACTCCCAGTTCTTTATTTGTACGGAGGACGATCCTCACAGGAATTTCACCTGCCCCTTCGGGCGGGTGGTGTCTGGGTTGTATGTAATGAAGGAGGCCGTATGGCTTGTGGTGACCAAACAAGTCTGGATCAAAGACTGTGGCTTAGTTCTGGATATTCCTAAGTTCTAAATTCACCCCAGAGTAAGTTCTGGCTTAGTTCTTGACGTTCCTAAGTTCTAAATCCACCCCAGAGCAATTCTGAAACCACAAGCCTGGAACTACAAACCTGGAACCACAAGCCTGGATCCACAAGCTTAGAACCACAAGCCTGGAACAACAAGCTTGGAACCACAAGCCTGGAACTACAAGACTGGAACTACAAGCCTGGACCTACAAGCCTAGAACCACAAGCCTGGAACCACAAGCCTGGAACCACAAGCCTGGAACCACAAGTCTGGAACGACAAACCTGGAACTACAAGCCCGAAACTACAAGCCTGGAACTACAAGCCTGGAACTACAAAGCCTGGAACCCACAAGTCTGGAACTACAAGCCTGGAACTACAAGCCTGGAACCTACAAGCCTGGAACTACAAGCCTGGAACCCACAAGCCTGGAACTACAAGCCTGGAACCCACAAGCCTGAAACCCATAAACCTGGAACCTACAAGCCTGGAACTATAAGCCTGGAACTACAAGCCTGGAACCCACAAGCCTGGAACCCACAAGCCTGGAACCCACAAGCCTGGAACTACAAGCCTGTAACTACAAGCCTGGAACTACAAGCCTGGAACTGTAAATTAAGACTTGTAAATCCCCATTAGGCTGTAAACATCAGTAAATCTTCTGTTTTTTACAATAAGATTATTACTAACCTTGATTTAAAGTCTTGGATTTACAGCCTGGGACTCATTTACAAGACGCAGCTCCATTTTCTTCGGATCAAGAGCTTCTGGCAGGGCAACAGGAGCAACAGGCACCTATTTATCCCTGAAAACACTGGAGTCATTAGGTACCCCTCACCTGGGGACTTCACCTGAGCATCTATTTACATGGTCAGTCGCCTAAGTCGGGTGAAGGATGGTGTGTTAAGGGGAGAATTAGGTTTGAAGTCTATCTTCTACACTGAGAGATGTATCTCAGTGTATATACACTGATATACACCCCCCCAGTGTATATACACTGACATATACACTGAGAGTGGATTATTTATTCGCTTAAATTGAACAAAAGTTAAAAATTCTGGTAAATTTCAAAATATTTCGTCATTTTGAACCCGAACGAAATATAAATATATATAAATTAATATGGAACTACATCCTCCATAGGCCTATTTATATATATAAATTATTATCTGGAATATATATGTGAGGGAGAGTGAGAGAGTGAGAGAGAGAGAGAGAGAGTGAGAGAGAGAGAGAGAGTGAGAGAGATTTGGAAGAAAACGAAATATTGTGGGATATTTTGACGGGAGTGGATAGGATTGCACAGGGTTGTGGATAGTCGAGTATCCAGTGTGGCTCTAGCCTTGAAGGTGGGTAGTGGACCCGTATGGACCCCTGTGTGGACCTGTGGACCGCCCTGTGCCCTCATCTGGACCCAATTGGGTCTTACAGAAGCCTTTGGTAGACCTGTGGACCGCATTGTGTAGTCTTATGGACCCAATTGGGTCTTACAGAAGCCTTTGGTAGACCTGTGGATCGCACTGTGTAGTCTTCTGGACCCAATTGGGCCTTACTGAAGCCTTTGGTAGACCTGTGGACCGCACTGTGTACTCTTCTGGACCCAACTGGTCTTTCAAAAGCCTTTGGTGGACCTATGGACCGCACTGTGTACTCTTCTGGACCCAGCTGGACTCTCTAAAGCTTTTGGTGGACCGTCCGAGTCTCCTGGCATCCAGGCATTCCCCGGTTCAGTGCCTGGTTCCTATTCTCTATCTCTTATTGCGTTGTTTGGGCCAGTTCGCGGTCCACTGGACCTCGGAGTGTGGACCCCACACAAAGGGTGCATAAACGGATGCCCCTGTTGAAACACCAACAGTAAACAGGCCGATTTTTGGCTCTTATTGCGATCTATCGTCAACCACACCCCCAATGGATAGTTATCTATCGGATAGATTTACGTCTATCCAAAGCGACGCGACGCCAAGGTCATCCAAAAACTATTTCCGGAGATAAATCATCAATTTCCAGCTAGAAATTGGTCATTCTGAGCCGAAAAATCATCAATTTCTCATCTAATTAGTCATCAATTCCTTGCAATATGCGTGTGAATTCATCAATTCCTGCAACTCACGTCTGATGACCCATCTACTTCAGGTAAGATGGATAGATTGTGCATAAATTGCAATGGTGGGTCTATCTCAGTGTATATACACTGATATATACACCTCTCAGTGTATATACACTGAGATATACACCTCTCAGAATATATGTATACAGAAATACAGAACCGTCACTGTGTGTATAACCTTGTGTATGTGTGAGGGTGGAGGCGGGTCCACGGTCCACGGACCAAGGCATATCACATGAAAACAGGTCCATGGACCAGTCGAGTTGCAAGTCAACTATGTTGCAATCCAGCAACAACACCTAATATCCTTGAATTTTTGCTAATTACCTACGTAGGTGCTACGGAAGGTCACTCATGGGCGGCCTAATGACTTCTGGTGGTAGGTGCAGGAAGGGGACCTGCTTTGGGACCTGTTTTGGGGTAAGTAGGTCGGTCCAAGACCTCAGGGACTTGGGGGACAGGTGTGTGTTGTAATCAGGTATCTGGAGAGGTACCCGTTTACTCCTTAGCCTTGGGGGTACCTGATTACTGTGGCTATTAGGTGCGTAATTAAGTCGTGTGTGTGTATTGGAAACGGGGGCATAGAAAGAGAGTCTTAGGACACGGGGACACAGGTAAAGGATGTCAGGACACGGGGGAAGAGAGGACACGGGGGGAGAGGGAGTACACAGGGTAAGGGAGGACACGGAGGGTGAGGGAGGACACAGGGTAAGGGAGGACACGGGGGTGAAAGGAAGACATGGGGAGTGAAGGGAGGACACGGGGGTGAAGGGAGGACACGGGGGGAAGAGGATGTAAGGACACGGGGAGTGGCTACGCACTCAGGCATGGCCGGACACGCACCGGATGCTGCGTCTGGCTGTTTCCTCTCACCTCCCGTAACTACCTGGCCAACCTATTTCCCCCAGAACCCCCAGAACCATCCAAGACCCCCCAGACCCCCTAGAACCCCAGAATCCCCCAGAACCACCCCAGAACCCCCTAGAACCACCCCAGAACCCCCTAGAACCACCCCAGAACCCCTAGTACCCTAGAATCCTCAAAACCTACAGAATCCCCAGACCTCCCTAGAACCCCAAAAAAACCCTAGTACTGAAGCCTCATCCAGGTCCCTCAGTGTATAAACACTGAGAGGTGTATATCCCAGTGTATATACACTGAGAGGTGTATATCTCAGTGTATATACACCAGTAGTTTACATTAATCAGTATTTTAGGTATTAAAGTATTCTTGACTGGTGGTGTACAGGTGACATGCAGTCTTAATGACCCTGGTGTAGTAGATAGACTTTAAACCCCCAATCAGCCACTAAGACCAGTTGTGTATACATATACACACTACTCAAATACACATATATACACAGCTGAACTCCGGAAGAAGTCAATGCAAAGTAGCACTGACAGTCTTGAAAATTTTTAGGGAGACTTCAATGCAGACTAACTAGTGATGTTACTTCAATTGCAGATTGATTTTTGGGTGAGATTGATGTCTGTGGTTGACTGCTGAGGTGGTGGTCCCTGTGGCAGGTCCCAGACCCGGTCTTGAGCCACACAGAACTGATGAGAAATAGAGAGGAAAGAGTGAGAAATAATAAGATATAGCTGTGATCTTACATGATGGTGATGCTGTGAGGACCAGTGATGCTGCTAGAGTGTGGTTGTACCTCCCTGGATG